>PISX010003411.1:0-137872 GCA_004024625.1 Mellivora capensis | reverse complement strand
CCCGCCACTTGCACACACTCTCAAAAAAAAAAAAAAAAAAAGAGTGTTGAATATCTCGTGTGAGTTACTGACTATTGTACTGAAAGTGAGAAACAGAATGGTTGTATATGGGTTTTTTCCCCTCATAATCACGTGGCTGACTGGGAGCTGAGGCTGCTGCTGCCCAGCATCACAAGAGCGTATCTTACTACATATTGCTCGTCCAAGACCAAAATTTAAAATGTGAAGTACAGTTTCTACTGAACACATATTGTTTTTTCACCACTGTAAAATTGAAAAATCACAAACTGTAAGTCAGGGACTATCTGAATGGTCTATGAGCATGTAAAAAAAAAGCCTATGTGCATGTACTATTTTATAGGAGTCTAAAATTGGTAAACGGCACACCCTCACTGCAGTTAATTTAATCAATATCCTTTGAATTTTAAAAGATCATGTTTAACCTATAAATTCCACTTCTTGAATTTTTCCTAAATATTCTCTTATAAGTGAATCTAAAGGAATATGCAAAAGATTTCACTCCCCATCACTGTCTACAAGACCTGAAAATCTGGAAGCAGTAAAATTAACTACCTACAAGGGAATAAGTAAATTATCTATGGCATATCCCTGGACATCAGAGGGACTACTATACTATTTTTAAAAAATGAGTTAAAACTATTTGTGCTATAGGGAAATGTCTTTAAGACACAGTGCTAAGTGAATAGGAAAATGGAAGATAGTATGTATAGTATATTCCCATTCAGGGAGGTAATGTTTGGAAACACAAATATCCTTTGATAGTGGTCATTCTTTGGAGTAATACAAGGTAGTAGAATGGGGTGGATGGGAGACTCAAATTTCATTGTATAACATTTAAATCTACTTTAACCTTGCTTAAAATAAATATTTATTATACAACTGTAGAGCTACTGATGAGATATTTTTCCAGTATTTTCAGAGGAAAAAGAAAAAAGAACATCAAGGAGCAGACTTCTTGTTTCAGATGTGTACACTGATTTTTTATTGGCAGATTCACAGCAGTGATTTGGTTTCTAGGTTTCCTAATCTAATATTATCAATATTTTATATGTAAAAGAAAGTACTAACTGTGATGGAAAGGTTTCTACTGCATATTTACATGTAACAAACAGGTACACAATGAGATTTCTGGTAAAAGCAAAAAGGGATACAAAGAATTCCTTCCTCGGTTTCCCTGCCCCTTTGCAATGTGACTCTAAAGCTCCTCCCATCAAACTATGAAGTCAGTTTCAACCTCTGAATCTGAGGTGGCCTTGTGACTTGTTTTGGCCAAAAGAATGACCAAGAAATGATAGTGTACCAATTCTTGGCTTCAAGATGCCTTACCTTTTATTTTTATTCTCCTTGTTGAAACAATACCAAGATGGTAGGTGAGCAAGCCCAGAGTACCCAGTTAGATGATGAGAGACCCATGGCTCACTTGTGTCCATCACTCCAGCTTTTAGACAACCAGTCCAAGAGGCAGGACTGCTAGATAACTGGCAGCTGACCCCAGAATGCCCATCAAGAACAGAACTACAAGGCTGTTCCCAGCCCCAATTGCTCACCCACAGAACTAAGAGCTAAATTAATGTTTCCCATTTTATACAAGATCAAAGGCATCCATATTTTTAATCCAATATTATTTCATTTGGTTCACTTTGGTTCCTTTGGCCAACATAAAATGGGTACCTACATTGTGTTAGCACTGAATGAAACTTTCTGGGGCCATGCCTGCTCTCAAGGCAGTGGTCATCCAGCTGGTGTCTCATAGTCTAGTGACCACTAATAAGGAGTCTGGAGCTAGACTGCCTAAACTCAAACTTCTCAAACTTTTAGTGTAACAATTTTTCATCGGTGAAGAAGAGCAATAGCATTTAGACAATTCGTTGTTATTAGGATTAAATGAGTTAATAATTAACATTGCATTTGAAAGAGCAAATGGTAATCAAATTAAGGATGTTAATATCTAAAATTGGAAGAATGCTGTATCTTTGCGTAGAATCACTAGGCAGATTTCCAATCTAGATGAAGGAACTGCTCCTCATCAAGGGTGTATGGAAGGATAGTTGTTAATACCTGTGGTAGACACAACCCCCAGCTGTTGAGAGTGTTGGTTGCTACAGCTCACTACTACCTTCCTTATTCTGACACTTGCCCATGACCCATGAGAGTTGCCTCATGGGGAAATGTCTGGGAGTCTACCACCCAATTTCAGGAGACAGCTTGCAGCTGACTCGGAAGAGGGTAAAAATGACTAACCTCATTTTTAGGGGGTAAAATGGTGGGATGTAGTCTCTGGTGGCCTGCGTCCTCCAGATCTCCCTGTGGGGTTAGGCTGAGTCTAAACTGGAGCTGAGCCCACATCTGTGCATGGCATCTTTCCCTATCCCATTCTACTTTTCTCACCAACCCTTCCCCTAAGAGCATTCCCCAATTAATCACGTGCTCTCAAATCACCATCTCAGATAAGTGTGAAATGTTATTTTCTGACCTTATACCACCAGCCTGTCAGGAGAGCTCAGAATGATCTGGCAAACCAAATTTGAACAATGACCAGATAAAAATATACAAATTACAGCAGCTACCAGGGAAGAGATGCTCTTTGTAAGACAACTCAAGGGAGGAACAAGGTACAACATAAATGCAACTATACTGTCTCCCTTCTGCCAATCTGAATATTCAGCTCTGTTTCACAAAGTACCTGTCTTCTCAGATCACCCAGTAGGAAGGTTTTGCCTGTGGTGATTCTCAATGGACTCTTGTTTTGGCTCCAATTGGCAGCCTGCTTCTTGACAGGGGACTATGATCTTGTGAGTGACAATTCTGCCTCTGCAGATTCTCTTGGGTGGGGTATTTTCCACGTCAAAAATTGAATAGCAGCAGGGTGCCTTGTCTTATCAGATTCCCCGATGCAAGTCACTTTTCTCATTTATCAACCATTTATAAATCACAAGGTCTGGGAAGCAGACAATACAAAGGACACTCAGTGTCAGATATAAGGCAAGCAGCAACCTTGTTCAGATAGGACAGGGTGTTTCATTGAGGAAAGATAGAGATGCATTTGCGGGACTCTAGGGCAAACTTTCTCACTCCATTGTGCATACAAATTACTAGGGAACCCTGATAGAATTCAGATTTCTGGGCCCTCCTAATGCTGAAGTACACACCTGGTCCCTGGGTGCTAAGGAGGTCCACACAGCTGGGCTCACCCATTCAGATGCCCACAGAAATGGGTCAGATAACACCACTGAGGTCTGGAAAAATTAAAATCAACTTCTGCTTCACATTAACTCATTTAACTAGAGTCTATTCTTTAGGTTTATGATGAGCCCCCAAATCTACATTTCTAATAAGAGAAGCTCCCAGGTAATGCCCCATTTGAGGAGCAAAGCTTTAAAAAAAAATCTCTTTTTCCAAGGACAGGTTTCTGATTTCCCTTGGTTCTCTTTCCCATTGACCTTTTTTCATTTTCTAGTGAGGCTCCTGTGCTGATACATATGGGGCGATTGATGGATTGATTAACCTCTATGAACCAGCAATGTTGTAGGCACTGCAGATCAATCAGGAGATAAACCCTGACAGTGCCTGTTCTCAGGGATTGGACAAGAAGCAGGTAAGTAGGAAATACCTATTGATGGAAATAAGGCTTATATGGCAAAATAAATAGGGAAGAAATAAAGAGGGAAGGGGTAGAAGTTCTACTTTACAGAGACTGATCAGGGAAGGTGTCTCTGATAAGGTGACATTTGAGTGAGGCTTACGGGACCTAAAGGAAAAAGGCTTGCTCTTCAAGAAAGAAATTTCAGGAAGTGCGACAGTGTGTGCAAAGGTCCTGAGTCAAGAGCATGTTAAAGGAACAGTGGAAAGATCAGCTAGGCTGGACTAGAGTTAGGTGTTGAGGAAAGTGGTAAGGGTTGAACTCAGAAAGGAAACAAATGACTGAATTCGCAAGACTCTAAGATTTTTTAAAAATTATTTTGTTGAAGTATAATCAATAGTGTTATATTAGTTTCAGGTGTACAATACAATGACTCAGTACTTCTATATATTACTGAGTGCTCATAATGGTAAGTGTGGTCTTAATCCCCTTTGTCTATAAGATTTTATTTCAAGTGAGTTGAGAAGTCAGTGGAGGGTTTGAATTAGTGTAGGACATGATACAACTTACATCTTAAAAGAACCACTCTTACTTTTGTGTATAGACTATAAGGGAATAGAGCTGAGCAAAGGAGGCAGAGTGAAGGATCCATTGCTACTGATGGTACTAACTGGACACATAGTGGGGAAGGGCAGGAATGTTGGGAGCCTAGATAAATCTTGCAGCGAAAGCAACATGTCTTTCTGATGGACTGGATGTGAGGAGTTTAGAGAAAGTCAAGGGTAAGTTGAGAGTGTGATCTATGCACTGTAGAGTGGACCTCCATTTATGGATGTCAAAAAGACTTCTGGAGAAACAGATTTGCCAGAAGCAGAAACCAATGTTTAACTTTGGCTATGTTTGGCTTGAGATGCCTTTTTAGCTATCAAAGCAGATACACTGAACAGGCAGTTAGAAATGGGCCCAAGTTGGGAGTTGGGGTGTCATTTGGGAAACCATCAAAGAGCAGGGGACTGGATGAGTTCAAATAAGGAATATTAACAGCAAAGCTGCCCTAGGAGTGAAGTTGGAAAGACTCCTGCCTTTACGGTCAGGGCAATGAGGCAGTAGAGGGAAGGAGACTGACAAAAAGCATCCAGAGGGGTTGGAGGAGACCTAAGCAAGGGTGGTGTCCATAAATGATGACCAGAAATTGGTGGAAAAGTGTCACTATAATGACCAGAAGTTGATGGAAAAGTGTCGCTAAAGTGACAAGTTGTGATCAACACTTCCTTTGGTGAAAGTCCAGTGTTCTTCACCGAAATTTGTTGTCCTTTATTTTAAGACAACACCTCCCAAATGAGTAATAGAATTAAGCTACATAAAGGATTCTGAAGAAAAACAAAACAAAACAGAACTCTGTGCTGACTGAGCGTGCGCCTGCAGCCTAAATCCCGCATTTCTTCTATTTATTGTCACGGTATTATACAAAAATGGGCATTTAAAAGGATTGATTCCGGGCCTCTATGTGTACATAAATGATCAGAGATTTCATTATTTGCCCAAAATAGAGTCATGCATTTTAGAAAAGGCATTAAATAATAAATGTTGACATTTTAAGAAGGGTCCCAAAGCATCCTAAAGACTGTAATGTGGTAGAATCGGGACAGGAATACAGGCATGAATGAAGACTGGATCTTTCTGGAATTCTGATCTCCCAATTTTCTCCACTCACTTTTTGAAGTCAAAATTTTGTTTATCACTCCAAAGTTAAAGGAAAAAAGGAGGACATAGGGGTCAGTAATCCATTTCACCATAGACAAAAAAAGTGTTCTGTGCTGTAATTTATCTACATTCTTTGCCGAACGGTAGTGTGAGCTAGAAACCAGAGAGTCACACATCTGAAGCTGTGTGAGTCCTCAAAGATAGCTGTGGACTTAGGATGGTAAAGGGTTAATAAAAGCAAACTGTAGCAGCAGTCAATATTTGCCATTGTTTATTGGAACACTGATGCTCTTGACTGAGCCCCTGGTTACACTCAGCACTCTGACCTCCCTCTTCTTTTCCCCAGAGAAGCTGTTTGAGCTCATCTGGCTCTCTACCCTTTTGGTGGAAGAGTGCTGTTGCCCAATCTAATGCCCAGCTAGATTCTGGCCTCTGGACCATAGGCTAATATGAAGCCCTCCTCATACCTTCACATAATCCTATCACCATCCAGCCATTCCTTCCACTTTCTACCAAATCTCACTAAATACCCAACAACCCTATCTTGTGTCTAACTCTCACTTTTTTTTTTCCATAATGGATAAGGAGGAAGATAAATATCGAGGCTCCTCACTCAGAGAGCTCTCAAGCTCTTGTGTTTCCTCCTCGTGTGACCAAGTCTTCCACCCTCCTTCTCTCTAAGATGGCTTCTTATGTAACCACTGGGTAACAACCACCTCTGGCCTATTTCAGATTTAAAAAGTATGGTAGAGGCCTCAGAGGAGGAAATGGAATTCAGTGAAAAGCGAGAACGAAAAGGGAGGGATGATGGGATGGGAGAAAAGTCAAGGGTCACCTGTGTTGAGATGTTTCAAGATTGAATATTCAGGAAAGATTGTCTGTGGGTCACGCATTTGTCTTCAGATATTGTTATAGACTGACTTGTGCCCCTCTCACCAATTCATATGTTGAAGCCCTAGCCCTCATGTGACTGAATTTGGAAATACGGTTGTTCAGGAGGCAAGTAAGGTAAAATGAGGTATAAGTGTGGGGGCCTAATACTGTAGAACAGATGTCCTAATAGGAGGAGGAAAAGACACCAGAGAGCTCTCTCTCTCTACAGAGGAAAGCCCATGAGAGGACATGGTGAGAAGGAGGTCCTCAGCAAGCTAGGAAGAGAAGTCTTACCAGAAACCAACCCTGCTGGCACCTTGATCTTAGACTCGGAGCTTCTAGAACTGTGAGAAAATGAATTTCTGTTACTTAAGCCAAAGCTTCTCAAGTCTCTGATATTTATTATGGTAGCCTGAACAGACAAAGACAGATGTGAATATCTAAACCAGTTATGCCATAAAGATCAACAGACTGGTTCTCTTATTTGCCCAAAGTTTTATCTTATAAACTAGAGGACAAAAAAGGATAGAGGTGAAGTGAGGATTCAGAGGGAAAAGATGCTCACTGTAATTAAAATTCTGAGTGAGAAACATGAGCTTGAAGATAAATATATGCTGTAAAGATTACTACAAATAATGAAAGAGTGGTAGCATCGGCTTACTATTGACATGCTTTATATCATGCTCAGTCAGCACTTTCCTGGAACCATCTGTCCTTTGTGTTTATAGAAGGATAATTAGCTTCTAAACATTTTGAAGATATTAAAAGAAAGAAAGGAGTCCACGTGAATGGACAGAGTGTTGTTAAGGACTAGAGTATACATCACAGCACGTTTGTTTGGGGATGTGCATTTGAGCAGCAATGGATTATCATTTGACCAGTGCTGGGTGGTGGTTTTTGTTTTTTTTTTCCCCTCCCATCACCTCTCTTTGATGTTGTTATTCTTCTTTATGTAGATGTACTTCTATAATCAAGATTTTCTCTGAATTTCTCTTACACCCAAGAGCATGCTTTGGAGAAGGTGGGTCTGGTTTAGACAAGTGGGGTAAGGTTTTGACATAGTGGGACAGGGAGATGACATGTTGTAGGACACAAGACACCACCATTTTCTAGCCAAGGGAAATTTGCTATGAGCTCTTTTAACTTTGATTATGGCTGTCAGGAAAGAAGCAGGAAACTCCAAGCTCAGAACCTACCACACATTAGTTGACGGTCACTGAGACACAGCCCTCTATCGGACTGTCTGACTTGCCACAGTCTCCTTCATTCCAAGATTATGCCCTGCCCTCCTCTCTCCAGCTTTGATTTATGTTCTTTTCCTTCCCCCATTTCCTCCATCCTTACTAAATCTCTTTCCTCACTTGTAAAGTGAAAATAACAATGCCAACCTTTTTCATGGCTCTTAGGGGACTCAAATGAATAAACTAAATACTTTAAAAACTATAAATTACAGTGCCTTGGTCCATAAATGTTGTTGCCATTATTATTCACTGGTAAAGAAAAGAATGAGCAAGGTACAAAAGTTATTTAGAAGGGAGAAGGGGGACTGAAGCCAGGAAGCTTGCAGATAATAGTATAGTGACTTGAACAGGAAGCATAAACAGATGTACCCATTTTTCCAATTGTGTGTGATGGAAATACTCCAAGAATAGGACAACTCAAGAGACCCCCTGCCTCTTCTTCTAGAAATTTTATCATCCTTTAACAATACCCCTCCTCCAAGATTTACCCACATTCACAGCTTATTTCCACCAAGCTAAGTGGAAATTTGGCAGTTTTTTGCTTATTTTCCTTAGCACTGCCAGGCAAAATGACTTGGTCCAAGTATAAAAATAACACAGACTGCATTATCTGATTCAGTTCTCTGCACTGAGTAGGTTAACAATTCTAACGGAAGCTAAATGATGCATTGAAACAGGACAAGAATGGATATTAGGATAATTTGGCTTACTGATTTTCCTATAGAAGTCTGGGATATGGGTAACCCTATTGACACAACATTGTCAGAACTGGTTTAACCAAACACCTCAGCCAAATCTGCAGACGTCCCACAGTGCCTTTCAGTATAGCTTTTCCATTTGTAAGCTTCAGTCTCACATTGGCATAAGATTTGCTCTATACCTTGTGTGCTGACAAAGTGCTTCTTGCTTTGTATGTTACCACGTTGGTTCCTCTGAAGATCTGAGGTTGATACCTGTAAGCCTATTTTTATAGATTGAAAGACTGGGGCCCATAGATTTGGCTCAAGGTTACTTGTCTGGTAAATGACAAAGCTGGATTCCCAACGGATGTCTTTAGACTCCAGAACTGATGCGTTTGCTGTACCTAACAGCTGTGATTTCTGTCATTCACTGTGAATGCCACATCTCTGTGGATGATTTGTGACCCTCCCCATATCATGATTCTTGGACTGACGTGGCCCTACAATATCTATATGTGTCCTTTGATGTCTTCATTACAGTAGGCTTTTCCACCTCCCCAGTCTTTCACTACCCACCATCCTAGAATTTTGCTCTGCACTTGTGCATTTCAGACATCTTAGTTATTAGGCCTCTTCTTACTTAGTATGGGTGCTGGCAGACCTTCCATGTATAGCTTCGTATGCACAGGTCTATGTCCCCAACTCACACTGCAGCTATTGTAGGTAGAAAATGCTTTATATACTACCTATCACTATACAATTTATCATAATATCATGCACATGATTTGGACTCAAAAGTGTATTTTTCTAAGGGCAAAGTAATTGAACTAATAAAGGAGAAAAAATATTTTGAATAAAATGTGGTGATAGGTGCTTCTTGATGTGGAGTGGGGATCCACCCAGAGTCGTCTACTGTACACCTTTGACTGATCACAATGGAAAAAATCTCTTACTTTCCATTGCTTCAGAAGCTTTGCCTATATTTCTCATTAGCCTTGTGGTAGAGCTGCTAATTTTCCAAATCAATCTTTCCAAATGAAGTATGAATGACAATGCATCTTGGGAAAGTCTGGATGTTATACCTTATTTCCACATGGAGACATGAATTATTATTGTAATTGTCCTTCAGGCACTGGCAGAAATTGGAGCTATGTCTATACAGAATCGGGAAAGGTAGAAAATTTCACAATTTGATTTGTATAGGCTCTCTGGGACAATTGTGTTGAGGCTAGATCACCATTTTCTTATACACTCTACAAATATTGATTGAATTCTTACTACATGGCAGGCACTGTGCCAACAGTTGAAATAGGACAGTGACCAGACAGATATAGCCCCAGTCTCATGGCACTGATATATGTTGGGGGCCTACCTTCATGGAAACTCTAGTGGCCCACCCTCTTCCTTATGTTCTGCTATGATCTGGGGCTCTAGGAATCAGGTCTGAAGTGGAGATTCTTGGGAAAATTCTGTCTTTAGAGCTGCTGCCCATGGTCATAAAGATCAGCACCCCAGATTCAGTTCCCCCAGATTTTTGTCTTTGAAATGCTTTCCTGCATGAGAATATTTGGCTTCCAAAGCATCAATTTGATGATGTTAAACAAAGCATGATATTTATGAGCTAAAAGGCAGTCCAATTGTTTTTGGAGAGAGAGTTGTGCAGAGTAAGTATAACATACACGTGTTACCAGGAGGTTTAGTGACTTTTGTGAGGTCACAAGGTTGGTTGGGGCAGAGATGGAATTAAAACCTAGTCCCTGTTCCATTCTTTTTCCATATCCTGCATTATTTCATACCCCTTACTAAATTATATATAATTTATATGTATATAATTACATATCTATAATTATATATAATTTGCACCTTAATATGATTCCTTAGGAGCTACTATGGCCCACTGTCAAACAACAAAGGCTTTATATGAATATTTATATGAATATTTACCATCTATGTTCCACATGTTATCTTTAATACCCAATATGGGTCTTCTACTTTTAAAACATGATGCCATTTGATAGATTTTTTTGGTTACCAATGTTGTGAAATCTCTAGGCCAGTCCTTGGAGTTCCACTAAACTTAAAAAAATAGAGTAAATATGATTCAGTTATATGCCAGGAGACCAACCCTTTGCAATTTCTGAGAACCTAATATTTCTTTGGTTTCTTCAGCCTTTATGTTCTCCTGATTAATGAGCAGGAGACACTAAGAAAAAAAAAATGAAAGAATGCTAATATTAATGAGTGTTACTATGTTTCAGATTTCAAAAAATAAAAAAAGAACACCAATGAGTGTTACTATAGTCTAGATTTCAAAAAAAACAAGAACACTAATATTAATGAGTGTGACTGTGTTCTAGATTTCATGCTGACAGCTTTAAATATACTCACAGGCAATCCTTAACAAAAACTCTGTTAAGTAAATATCACTGACATGCTATTTTTTAGATGAGGAAACAGAGGTTCAGAGAACCTAACATATTTTCTCATAGGTCATCTGATCTCCATACCCATCCTCCTTTACCCTTCCACAGACGCTTTAATAGGCTTAGCAATCTGCCAGAGCCAGGCCCAGAATAGCAACGTGAATCAGTTAGGGTATGATTGAATTTCAAGCCCTATCTAAAAGATTTCCACGTCATACACTTTTAATTTAGCCATGTCCTATCTCCCTTCCAAGAGCATGCATAACGAACCTTGTAAACCAGAATGAAATTATGTCGGGTAAGATCATGTAGGCCTGTAATTTGATACCTTTGTACCAAATGCACATCTAACCAATTTCATGATTTGGTATTCCAGACACACCTGCTTCCTCTCTTAGTCTCTATGTTGTAGAGTGAGTCTGTTCAGAGGACCCCAGGGCACATGCATCTCAGGCCATAATGGCTTAGGGCTCAAGAATAGCAGATATCAAAGAACTGCCAGAAAGTGTGACTGCATTCTGGAGGGTTTGGGTGGTGGATACAAAGTTCAACCTGGTAGGTCTCTCTGCCCAGACAATATGGTGTAAATGAGACTAGATTCTTCCAGAGCACAGTGAAGATGAAAACTTCAGGGTGTAGTAGAAGTTTATGACCATGTTATTTGAGAGTGTAGTCTGAAGACCAGCAACATCAGTGTCACCTGTGGGCTGTTAAAAACAGAGAATTGTAGACTTCATTCTAGACCCACATATCACCTTCTCTAGGAGAAAAACCCAGGATTCTGTTTCAACAAGTTCCTTAGGAGATTCTGATCCCGCACTAAAGTTTGAAAATCCTGCTCTAAAATACCAACAACCAATGAAACTGTGGCCCTAGCTTCTATCCTTGATACTGAAAAGACATAATACCTGCTCCTATGGGGCCTCCAGACTAGCAGGAGAATTAGAGATTTCAATGTCCATTTCTCCTTTTACAGCAACAAATTATACAATTAAAAATAATAGATGTTGTACTTCACAAAAGTAAACATATAGAAAGGATTTTCAAAAGGCTTTGAAATAGTTTCAAAAAATCCTTTGAAATAGTTTGCAAATCTATACTTTCTTTTTCATAGACAATACCCACTAGATTCCAGAGTTCTAGTACCCCTTGGGTACCAAACACATGAGTGAACTGCACTACTCATTACCCATCTCGGACCTTTGGGATAGAATTACATAGCATAATCGCAGGAAACAAACTGAGGGTTGTTGGAGGGGAGGGCGGTAAGAGTGATGGGGTGGCTGGGTGATGGAGATCGGGGAGGGTATGTGCTGGGTTAGTGCTGTGAATTGTGTAAGACTGATGAATCATAGACCTGTACCCCTGAAACAAATAATACATTATATGTTAATTTAAGAAAAGAATTAGGTAGGGTTCTAGCTTCACATTGTGCTCAGCTACATTGCCAGACCCAGGAATGCTGCATGTTCTAGGCCACTGACGGTGACCTTGGCTTGGAATATCACAGAAGGGGCACCTGAGATTGAGTGGGGAACTTCAGTGTGAGAGCAATGTCTGGGACTCTGTTCTGGCTGGTTGGCTCCTAGAGCTGGCTCTTTCCTTCTGAGGGCCACAGCTCACCTACCTTCCCATCAGGGTCACCACATATAGCTCTGACCAGGATTTGCCTCCTTGTGAAGCAATAAAAATACTGCCAGCTTTCCTCCAGATTCCTGTCTTCTTGACCTCAACTTCAATTTTCTTATGTCAACAGTGGAGAGGGTAATGGTGAAGGAGAAACAAGGCCCACCAGAGAGGAAGGCTTTTAGCATACTGTTTCACAGGATGAGGTGGACCCACGATTCAGCTTTGTTTCTCTCTCAAGTGCTGGGTAGAGTGTCTGGCACAAAGTAATTGCTCACAAAATTTTAAAAATATAAAATTCTATGAATCGTAGTGCCACATGATGTAGGCAATTATAATAATATTGTTAAAGGTATTGCTGTTGTTTGTGTGATAATTGAAACAAATGGCAATTTCTAATATGTAAACCATTGGCTTTTCACTTTGGAAAAATAAACCAGGAGCCATGAGTTCCCCCCTATTTCCCAACTACTTTTCCCTCATGTTGCCCCTAAAGGCCATTGAGAAAACCTATCATCAGAAAAGGTTATGCTTAAAGTAATAAAAGGGTGACCCATTTTCTGAGCAGAGCATGGAATGTGCTGTTGTTTCTTAGACCCAATCCTGAGGCTGCCAACAGGGTGACACCATGGCAGGGTAAAGAAGAAAATGGAACAAAACGGAGATGAAGTAAGTGCACTCACTAAGTCAAACACTGACTACTTTGAATTTTCATAGTTCTTTTTTCTTTGGAGTGTACAGTGAGGAAGGCATTATTATCCTCATATTCCTGAGGATAGTAGAAGACAATGAAGACACCTGTCAATCCAGCCAGCTGTCCAAAGTTCTTTAAGTCATAAGCACTAGGGCTACAACCTGACCCACATCTATGTGCACCAAAGGCTGCATGCTTTTCACCAGAAATTCTTCCCCGCCCTCTCCTTTGCTGTCTTCACCAGAGCTACCACCATATATTACTAATGGGACCACTTGAGAAACAAGAACTGAAATCAAGTTTAGGAGATGTGGAAAGATGGAAAGTGGATCCATTGTAGCCTAAGAGAAGGAGAAAGAGCAAAAAAAAAAGAGGGAAGGTCATGGAAGACACAAATGGTAGACTGCAAGAGGGAAATGAAATTTCTATGGACACTCTGTATACACTGTCCATGTCGGAGAACATGAAAATATAATCACATCACACTGCTCTAAAGGCAAGAGCACAACTCTTTGCTAATGAACAGGCACATAAGGTACTATTCATCACACATGTGCCCTACTGGAAAACCACACTCAAAGCCAGGAATACTCTTCTGAGAGTTTTGAGGAATCATGGCCATGCATGTGAGCTGTTTGAAGTGGAACAGTAATCTGCACTTACTATTGTGAATCAGTCTCTGTTGAGTGATTGTATTATGAATGTCATGAATGTCTCACAAAGAAAGAAACTGTTCCTGAGAAAACCTGTTGGACAAAGCCAACTTAACAAGACATCTCCAAAAGTGACTGGTACTTGCTGACTACTCACAGCCCCAGGGACCTTGCAAAAAGTTGAAAAACTGAACTTTTGTAATCCTGCTTGATTTGACATAGATATGAAAGAGAGACATTAAACTAGCGGAGCTGAGGTTATTGTGCCCACTTATTTTCAACCAAAGGCTCACATATTCAACTTTCTTTCTCAGTGGATATGAAAGTGGGTTTCCATGATGCAGTTCTTTTGTAACACTCAAAAACAATACATTTCCAACTACCTTCAATTTGCAGAGTTGCAATAGATACAGAGGATTACTTTCCCCTTTACTTTGACCTTGACCTACACAAGATGATGTTGAAACAGGAGAAAATTGAGAGAAAAAAGTAACTCAGATTCGTACATCTGGACTGAAAAGCAGATGCCTTTCCCAATACTACTAAAAATGTTGTCAAACATTCTCAAAGGATCTGAATCTCTCCTTTGAGTAGAAGTTGTATTTGGCATCTAAATCCAACCTACCTGTTCCTTCCAGGCATAGGAGGACTGCAGAAGTTTAGGATGCAATAAATGTACAGCAGTCATTTGTTTCCCAAAGCCTTTTTCATCCAATATATGTATGTTTGAAATCACCAAAGCATCACTTTCTGATCCAAGCCATAATTGCAATGTACAGATAGACTGCAAGGTAAAATGTAAATTCTCTCTTCCCCCTAAAGGCATAAATGTACCAATAAGTTGTCATCCCTCATGAACTAATTTTCCTGATAATTTGTATTGGAGTGGAGTGTTTCTAAACAATACTCCTGTTAATTTATATTTATATAGAACATCTATCCCATAATGCATTTAATTGAACTGGTTGACATCCAATTTTCTAAGCACGGTTTTCTCTGACATGTTGCTAAACGCTCAATTCTTTTTTCTAACATTAATTAAATTAATTAATATTTAATATGTTTTCAGAATGGCATACAATCTGTAAATATGTTACTTATGAAGAGTGACTTTCTGATTGTCAAGAATCATGATGCAGACAGTCCTTCAGGGCTCAACTATTTTTCCATAAGAAATCTTTAATTAATCACCAGTTTAGCTGTCGACAACTCTCTCATCCCAATCTTGGGTTTGTTCCTTTTGTTCTTTCTTATAGCCATAGTTCATGACAAGCTACTCTGAGATATGAAGGTATTATCCCAGTTGAGGAGAGATGGTGTGGCTGCTTTTGCAAATCATAAATGGTGGCACCTTTACAATGACTTTGTAGCCATCAAACACTGGGTGTTTGCCACAGGAGACTATACATAGACCTTCATACCCTCAAGGCAGAAAAGCTGACAGGTGCCAATTTGTCCCTAGTAGTTTCCACGCAGTTTCCTGTGGTGGGAATGAGTAGTGATCCTATTACTAGCTAAAAATGTGTTCTAGCCTGTGTCATTCTCATTGTACACATCTTCTTTTTATTATTAGATTCCCTCCCACCAATCAAACACAGCGATAAGGCCATGTAGATAAATTGTTCTCTCTAGTCACTGATCATAAATGTGACTTCATAAAGCTAAAGATCCATACCACTGAGAGTATAAGGTCTCCAAAAACTGCCTGGTTCTGTGGGAACAATTAAGGAAGGATGCTGAGTGGTAAAGTACTCATTTTACTTTGACAAGAAATGAACACAAATAGTAACAATTCACACTTCATCTGTTCTTGACAAGCCTTCATAATAGATCAAAAATGTACATATTTCCCCCCCAAATTAGAGGATTCAGGATCGGAAGTGTAAGCAAATATGTTAATTGACTTTAAGGTGGCTGGCTCTTTCAAACAGCACATGCCACCCTAAGGAAAACCCAAGGAACAATTTAGCCCAAGCCAAATAAGAGACCCTCTTAGGAAAAGGTTGTGACAGACCCTTCTCTCCTGCAGCAATCTTCAAAAAGCTTATCTTAATGACCCAGGTTAATTTTCATTCTCGTGCCTATAATTTAATTCCAAAAGGAAATATACAAGTAACATTTATCTCATTTAAATTTATTTCTGCCTGAGTCAGGTATGGCTTTGATCAAAGCTAGTAGTATAAAGAATTGTAGTAATATTAATCCTGATGGTAAAAAATAAAAGCCATAACACAAAGGTACCATTTGTTGAGTGTCTTGTGTTATATGCCTGACATCACCATAAGCATCTTGTGATATTACTTAATGTAACTCATATTTCAACCCAGAGAAGAACTGGTTTCTTTTTTATTATTCCCATTATTCGCACATAGAGATAACAAAACTGAGGTTTGTCACACAGCTATTAGATAGAAGCATCTTTGCTCATGTCTTTTAAACCACAGCCTCTACTAAGGCTCACAGGCCCGTGTGTACTCCAGACCTCATTTCACAAAGAAAATATAGGAACTCCTTCAGCAGGTATTGCTATTCATTTTTATGCATAATTAGGAAATTATATGCTGCTGATAACTCTGGTAATGTAATGCCTAACCTCTCACATTCTTCCTTGATTGCCATGCAAAGGATTTGAAAAGAGATATTTTAGAATAATTACCCATCAGTAATCATCTCCACACAACACAAATCACATTTGATTCCCTATTAAGACAGACCAAGAGAATGAGAGGTTTTCACTCTGGAATGTTTTCTGCTGCAATCAGGTTAATTCTATGTTTCCATGCCATTGGTCTTCTGAATTTAAACATGGGAGCATGGAACAAATTCTGTAGAGGGGATAATAATATCCCCAATCATGGGTCTTGATCCACTGAGGAGAAGTGCTTAACCATTAGCTTTCCAAATGGAGTGCTATCCTCTTTAGGTGTGTCACCTCCCGGGAAAGGTTCCTCTCTTTCTTGCACTCACAAGAAAGCATCATGTGTGTTGACATGGAAATTCAAGTCAGATTATTAATTCACCTGGGGGCATTTTAAGTCTTTTTTCTTTTTTATTTTTAAGCTTGGTGAAACACAAGTGTGGTTTGGTGGTTACACAAGTGTTTGGTATGTTTAACCTTAAATTGCACAAATGCTTTTCTGTTTGTTACATTCACTTTTATACATATATGTTATATATCATAAAGTTTATAAAGCATATGGAAAAGTGTTTTCAAAAATTTCAGGAATAGTTAGCAATTGAACATTCATTTTCCTACTATACAAATCAAGAAATAAAATGTGACTGGCACCTCAAAAGCCTCCTGTGTGCCCCTTGCCAGTGAGAGCTCTCTCATTCCCGTTGAAGGTAAAAAAAATACCCAGACTTTTATGATAAACTACTTCTTCAAAGCTTATCTTTTACCATAAAATGAAAATCTATGTCCCATGTTAAGTAATTTTAAGCACTCAGATCAGGTAGGGGAAGCTTTATAGAATCAATCTCACTTTACCAGATATCTATAGCATACAATGTGCCAGATATAAAACTAGAAGATAGGGAGAATACAGTTTAATAAGACATAGTCTCCAACCCCAAGAAACTCATGGACATTGGGAGGCTCTGCAGGAGCTCATGGAAGCATAAGAACTGTAAATTTTGTCAGCTATAACCATAATAGCACAAAGGGAATTGGAACTGGAGAGAAAAAATATAGCAAGATTTCTTATTGCTCTGTTTCTCCAAACCAACACATGGCTGGCCACTATTTAACTGGGAGAAGAGTATGATCAAGCCTTTCTCTAGAAAATTAAGTGTGTAGAGCAGGATGAGAACTCCCTCCTAGATGAGTCTGAGAAGTGAGGATGTTCTCTGTCTCTAGCACTATGAACAATGTATTTCCAGCTCATTTCTGAGAAAAGGTTTGTGATGTATCAGGGAAGGAAACTCTTCCTTAACATTAAAGAATGTTCCCTTTCCATTCCTTATTTGGGAAATAAGGATAACAGTCTACTGACAAAATGCACTAGGATGGTGTTTGGGGAGGATTTGGCACAAGGCTAGGCACCCAGGAGAGCTGAGCTAGTGGCAGCTAAGCCTTGTAGAGTTGGGAGCTCCATTATCTAAGGCATATCTTTATGGAATAAAGAATTGAGATTAAAAATGAAACTAAAGAGAATTTTATATGGAGGCTTTAACTGGATTCAGTCACGTATACCATACAGCTAGCTTCAATAATGCATTGTTCTCTCAAGGCTGTGTCCTTGAAAATAGCTCTCACTGTGAACAGAGTGTATTTTCTAAGGACAGGGAGAAAGTAAGGAGTCTCCAATTGCCCATGTCCAGCTTGGGGATCAACCAGGAGTCACGTCCTCTCCATGACCTACTCCAACATGTGCTCAGATATTTTCCCAGGCTCCCACAGTCCCCATTACTGTCTCATATATTCAGTACTTGTCAAGTCCATTTTTTTCTGCTGTACTGCTATATTGATATTTATCACCTTCACTAATGTGATTTTTTTCTACATTTATATATATAGATATATACAATTTTCTTGCATTGAGAGTAAAGCTATAGTATAACAGCTATTAAGATTTTAAAATTAGTATTTGTGGCAAAGCGGAGTTCATTTGCTCAAGAATTGGGTGATGTGTCTCTTCAATAAATGGTGCTGGGAAAATTGGACAGCTATGTACAGAAGAATGAAATTTGACTATTCTCTTACACCATACAAAAAGATAAACTCGAAATGGATAGAAGACCTCAATGTGAGGCAGGAATCTAAGAAAATCCTAGAGGAAAACATAGGCAGTAACCTCTTTGACATTAGCCACAGCAACTTCCTTCAAGACATGTCTCCAAAGGCAAAGGAAACAAAAGCAAAAATGAACTTTTGGGACTTCATCAAGATCAAAAGCTTCTGCACAGGAAAGGAAATAGTCTTCAAAACAAAGAGGCAACCCATGGAATGGGAGAAGATACTCGCAAATGACACTGCAGACAAAGGGTTGATATCCAAGATCTATGAAGAACTCTTCAAACTCAACACACACAAAACAGATAATCACATCAAAAAATGGGCAGAAGGGGAGCCTGGATGGCTCAGTGGGTTAAGCCTCTGCCTTTGGCTCAGGTCATGATCCCCGGGTCCTGGGATCAAGCCCCGCATCAGGCTCTCTGCTTGGCAAGGAGCCTGCTTCCCCCTCTCTCTCTACCTGCTGTTCTGCTTACTTGTGATCTCTCTCTATGTCAAATAAATAAATAAAATCTTTTTTAAAAATGGGCAGAAGACATGAACAGACACTTCTCCAAAGAAGACATACAAATGCCTAACAGACACATGAAAAAATGTTCATCATCATTGGCCATCAGGGAGATTTAAATTGAAACCACATTGAGATACAACCTTATACCAGTTAGAATGGCCAAAATCTATAGACAGTAAACAAGAAGTGTTGGAGAGGATTTGGAGAAAGGGGAACCTTCTTACACCATTGGTGGGATGCAAGTTGGTGCAGCCATTTTGGAAAATAGTGTGGAGATTCCTCAAAAAATTAAAACTAGAACTACATATGACCCTGAAATTGCACTACTGGGTATTTACTCCAAAGATATAGATGTAGTTCAAAGAAGGGCCATCTGTAACCCAATGTTCATAGCAGCAATGGTCACGGTCGCCAAACTGTGGAAAGGCCAAGATGCCCCTCAAGAGATGAATGGATAAAGAAGATACAGACCATATATACAATGGAGTATTGTGCCTCCATCAGAAAGGATGAATGCCCAACTTTTGTATCAACATGGATGGGACTAGAGGAGATTATGCTGAGTGGAATAAGTCAAGCAGAGAGAGTCAATATCATATCATTCACTTACTTGTGGAGCATAAGGAATAACATGGAGGACATTAGGAGATGGAGAGGAGAAGTGAATGGGGAGAAATTTGAGGGGGAGATGAAGCATGAGAGATCACGGACTCTGAGAAACAAACTGAGGGTTTTGGAGGGGAGAGGAGTGGGGGAATGGGTGAGCCTGGTGGTGGGTATTATGGAGGGCACATATTGCATGGAGCACTGGGTGTGGTGCATAAACAATGGATTTTGGAACACGGAAAAAAATTAAATTAAAAAAACAAAAACAAAAAAAGAACTGGGTGATGTGTACAAATTCCTTACCTTCTGTACCTCTCTGAAAGGTACAGAGTCATACAGCTTCACAGCTTTATTGGGAGGATTAAATATAAGAATTTCAATAGTGAACATAATAAATAGTGGCCGTTACTAATTCCTCCTCAGTTAGATTCTAAAATCTTTGTCTGTGTAGACATATGCCATTCTTTTTCATATCCCCTCAGAGCTGAGGAAGTGTTTGCTTACAGAATCCACTCAGTGGACGTTGGTTGATTGATTGCTTTGGGCCCAATGCCAAGATGTGTACCAATCCTGTTCTCAGCCTTGGTGGTCTGCTACTTTCTATCTGGAAACCCCCTAACTCAGGGAGTTGACTACAAGTACGGTCTAACAATAAAGAGGTTAGGGCAGTGGGAGAGGGGGCTTAGAGACAGTGCTTATATATGTTCCTGGGATTACAAAGCAACACCATGCTGCTTATTAAATAAACATGTCTCGTTGACAAAATGGCTATCCCTGACTTTGACAAAAATGATGAATGAAACTCATTTTCTATAGGAAGATGCTTCAATGAAAGGCAAAGCCTAATCCTAATATTTTTTAGCTGACTGAACTCTTTGTGTCTATAAAGGTTCTGTCAATTAAAGTGTTTCAGCCAAGTCATCTACGTATTTCTCCAGCAATGTGATCTGTCAACCCACACAGCATGATTCCCGAGCCTAAATATTACAGCAAGAGAAGCCATGGCACAGGGGCTGGCTGATTGGATTTTAGTGATGACAATGCCTTGAAAGAATAAAAGAACACATTGCCTGCTTGGACAGTTTTGTGCTTTTGCTAGCAAACTCTGAATTTTAACAAAGAGATTTACAGGGTAGTGTCACTTTGGGGCAGGGCTTTGGCAACTATCAGTTACTAAAAGTCAAATCACTAAAGTGGCAAACAATCATAAATGTGCAGCACTTTAGGATTTGTGATCCCACAACCATGGAGGTACTGGTTAATGATCTTCATTGGGTAGTCCATTGTGAATCTCATCTAATTATCCTTTGGTTGGAATTTGCTGCCTTTTGTTGGAATAGAAATTGGTCTTAATGCACAGACATACAAGACATACTTATCAAAAAGACTGATAATCTTTGGAAAATAATTTTGAACTTATTGGTCCCATATGCTTTTTTATTTCTAAGTGGTTCCCTTGGGAAGTTATGTAAATATTCTAATTTCATTGTTATTGTCCATAAAACATTTAAAACTCCTAAGGATATGCAATTTTTATAACTGGAAGGACATGGTCTTTGACGTTGGTGTCAGAGGGATTGGAGACTGGATTTTCTTCCAATGTGGTCTTGCAAAAATCATTGAGTTTCATGGGTAAGTATAGATAATGGACCTTTGAAAGGATTTCCCAGAGTGATGTTTGGAAGTATTATGATTGGAACATACTAGATATTCAAAAATGTTAGTTTTTCCTTAGTCTGGAATTGATTTTGGGTTAAATTTGCCAACCTCATTGGAAAAATCAGTTTCATTGTAATCCAATCACACTTATTTTTGATACAAAGTATAAATATCCCTATCTAGTTCCAGCCTTCTTCAACTTGACTGAAGATTCTCTGGTGAAGCTTGTTTCTCTGGTGACTATTTGATTTCACAAAAAGAACAAATTCACTCCAATGAATGAGCATTCATTAAAAAAAAAAAAAAAAAAGATATTTGCTGTTTTATTTGGTGCTTAGCTCCTAGTAAAGCTCCAGGCATGTATATAGTAGGGCCTTAATAAATGTTTGTTGAAAGACCATCTATGGCTGAAAGTTGAAATTTTCAAAGATTCTAAAGTGTGGCAGCTCACTAAAATAGTGTGTATAGTTTTCCAAAAGAAAAATATTCATTTGTGTGGTAAAGTTCTGATATAATTTTTTTTCTGGTATAAGTATTTTTTTTTAAGATTTTATTTATTTATTTGTGAGAGAGAGAGAGAGCGAGAGAGTAAGCACAGGCAGACAGAGTGGCAGGCAGAGGCAGAGGGAGAAGCAGGCTCCCCGCCGAGCAAGGAGCCCAATGTGGGACTCGATCCCAGGACGCTGGGATCATGACCTTAGCCGAAGGCAGCCGCTTAACCAACTGAGCCACCCAGGTGTCCCGAGGTATAAGTATTTTTTAAGTCACTTTAAATTTTAGTCAAGCTTTGTCTATAAAACCTTTCCTGTAATTCAAGACAGTCTTAATTCCTCACATTGAAGGAAACCTCCACAACAAAATGAATAAAATGTGAAGCTCTAGAAATGCCACCAGGAAAGTTAAAAGTCCCTAATGGCAAAGGGGAAAGGCCATTAGTATTATTCAACTTTTGGTATAAAAATAGAAATACACATAGGACAACTCACCTACATTTTTTTTTTTTTGCCTCTCTATTTAAACATAGGTAACAACATCTTTATCCTCATTTTTATAGAAATGGAAATAGGTTCAATGAGGTAAAAGTCCCCAAGCCATACAAACAGAGTGGTGGACAAAGTACATCTTACTTTAAATTCCTTGTTATTTACACTTGGTAATCATCTTATTTCTATTCAGTCCAGGACTGGTCCTGCCATTGGAAAGGCAGACCCACAGTGTTTGTTGGTAACAATTTTGCATTTTGCTGATTTTCTCAAGGCCAAATGATGACAAATACCTCAATATTCAGAGCCTATTTAATGGTTAGACACAGTAGGAATCTCGTTTTGTTATGATTTCCAGAGACCAGAAAATCCTTTTTCTATTATTCCCAGTTTTTCTTTTCAACAAAATATATTTTTAAAGATTTTATTTATTTAAGAGAGAGTGTGTACATGCGTGAGTGCCAAGGGGTGTGAGCAGAGGGAGAGGGACAAGCAGGCTCCCTACTGTGTGTGGAGCCTGACACAGGGCTTGATCTTAAGACCCTGAGATCATAACCTGAGCTGAAATCAAGAGTCAGACGCTTAATTGACTGGGCCATCCAGGTGCCCTTATAGCATGTTTTAAGCTACAGGGGGGACTATGGATCAACAGTTGTTTAGAAGTAAGTAACTTAAAAGTATTCACACCAGAGTCTGCCCATCTGAATATATTTTACTCTATTAGACAGCTACGCAATATCCATTGGAAAGCTCATGGGCAATGTAATCCATTCTTTCTTTGAATAACCCACTAGGGGAATTTCAGGCCTGATGATAATGTGTTCTGTTGTCCTGGACCTATGATTTATCACTGGCTTGGAAAGACTTGTTGGAAGCTTTTCAGTACAAGAGTTAAGTGCTTCAATACAAGGATCTGGGTATTTTTTCCAGCCTGGTGTCTGGGCCTCCTAGATATCCCTGAAAAAGTTCAGAATCTCCTCTGTTTGCCTATGCAGAAGAAAGACTAAAATCTGGGAGTAGCCCAGATGTTAAGAGATCGTTTCTTCTGGCATTCTCTGTGAAGGACATTTTCATGGTCTGCAGAGAAAAGGTGAAGAGCCTATGCAGAATTTGGGGCAATGCATCTGTGGTTGTTTTGTTCTTAGGAGTTCCTCAGGGAAAGGGATTATGTCTCATTGATCCTGACTTCTTCACAGGGTGGAAACTGAGTATGGTAGAGACTGCTGTGCGGACACGAATGCCATATCCTTTCTTATGAACACACAGTTAGACGTCATTTCCCAGGTAGGCGAGATCATGTACATAGGTATCTATTGTTGTGTAACAAATTACCTTAAATGTTAGCAGCTTAAATCATCATATTGTTGTTATCTTACACAGCTTCTGAGGGTCAGGAATCCAATAGTCAAGCTGTCAGATGGGTCTGCAATTATCTCAAGGCTCAACTGGTTTTAGACCATCTGCTTCCAAGCTCACTCACACAGTGATTGTTGGTTTCTTGCTGGTTGTCAGCTAAAAGTTTCCCAACATGGAGGTCTCCCCATTAGGCTGCTCATAAGATGGTGATTTGCTTTCCACAGAGTCAGTGATCCAAGAGAATGCAAGCTCAAAATGGAAGCAGAAGTCCTTTACAATATAATTTTGGAACTCATACCATCATTTCTGCTGTAGCAATGTGAGCGGGGACTCCACAAGTTCTGAATACCAGGGGCGAGGATCACTGGAGGCTACCCTGGCCTTGTGACTGAGTTCTGGCCAACAGAATATGTGCAGAAGTGATGTTATGCTCTTCCCAAATCAGCATGTGGAAAACATACTCCACATCCTCCATGTCTATTTCCTGAATGAATAGTGAAGTCTTTAAGGATTCAGAGGGAAAAGGAACCAAAAGATCCTAAGAGCTTACATCCATGACTGACCACACAGAGCAAACCCTCTATAACATAAGGGAGAAAAGAACTATCAGTGTTTCACACTACTGAAGTTCTCTCCTGCCTCCCTTCCTTCCTTCCTCCCTCCCTTCCTTCCTTCCTTCCTCCCTTCCTTTCCTCCTTCCTATTTCTTTTATAGCAATTGGCTTTCCCTAATGAGTATATGTGTGTGTGTGTCTGCATTTCAATTCAGAATTGATATTTGATTTCTCACAGTTTTATTAATATTATACTTGTTAATATATTTGATTTGTGCATTTTTTCCCCTTTGTGTTGTTAGTATTGGCTGCTCCCTTTAACATGTAAAGTTTGGGAGATCAGGAATCCTGTATTCTATTTTGTCTCTATCTTTCTCCAACCAGGTCATTATCCTGCACCTAGAACAACTACTATCCACAGACTGACTGTATGCAACCTTATTTCAACACAAGGGAAAAGATGTTCCATGAAGTCTTGGTCCAAAAATCTCTCATTTCAGGTAATGACCTAAAGAAGAGTATATTGCAAATCTTAAAAGCTTAATTTTACAGAAAAGGGTCAAAATTTCAAAATCTATGTTTAGGAAAGCCACCTTATGGAAAATAAATGTGTAACATTATACAACAAATAAAAATCGTAAAAGTGTATTGAAACCCTATCTCTGTAGGAAAGAAATGTGCAATGACACTTTTATTTATTCAAGCCAATTAAAACTTTTACTGACCACAAACTATATTCAGTAAACATCTCTAACTTTACCTTTTACATAGAATCATATTGCTTAGCAGAAGTGTTTTTAAATATACATTTAATGTCATACATAATTAGGATTACGTATATATTTAATATTTTATATAATTATGATTTAACATTTATATATAATATATTCTAATATAGTATTGGAATATACACACCTAGGTGTCCAGAGTTTTATTTTTACTAAAATGGTTTACATTGTTACCTTTCACTGCATTAGATTAGCAGAAATGACACTATCCCCATGCTCTAACTCCCAGAATGAAAGGAGAAGGTGGTTTCATTTTCTGTACCAAAGAGTTTCAGTTTTTTAGTCTAAGGATATAAATGAAGTGTGGTATCTAGGAGAAATATTCACTTCATTTAAATGAGAGATCCTTCTTGAAAAGGGTATCTTGATTTCAAAGTTTAAAAAGTAATTAAGAGCACAAGCCCGCTTGGGGCTCCACTGGCTGTCTGTGACTCTACTTTTTATCACTGTCTAAAAGACAGATGAGGTAGGGCTCAGGCCTATGAAATTCCTGACAGATTAACTTTTGGGGAAACAGACCAAAGTAGAAACCGCTGTTCCGTTTGCATGGAAGTAAGAACAAATACAGCTTGTTTTTAAGTAACATCAACACATACAGCACAAAAAAGAAAATGCAGTAGCCTCGTTCTTGGGCTCTGATAGACAGACCAAGACTTCAAGTCTTTTGATAGAATTCACTTTTATTTTCTATTTGAACACCAAATTCAATTAAAATGAAGTGTGTATTGACTCCACTTTCTATCAGAGCCTATAATTGGAAGCTCTGAATGTAATACCCTTTAAGGTATCAAATCACAAATAACAATCCTATCTGTGAGACATATTATTTGCCCCTGTCAATTAACCAATGGCAGAATTTTTCTCAACTCTGATTACCCTGGACATAGATAATGAGTTCACCTTCCAATTTTTATTGATTTCTTTCTCGCTCTATAGAAAACTAGTGATTTCTGTTTTCTTGTTCAGTTACTAGTTGATTTTATCTTTCATTTGGTTTGACTTAAAGTGAAACTTTTTTTTTCCTGATTGGAACACAGCAAAATCCTGGAGGAAAAAAAAAAGAGAGTCAGGGCCACTTAAATTTACAAATGTTTTAGTGAAAATTCAGTGAGCCCCTCTCTGAATTATCTACAGTAAATACTATAAGGAATGGTGAACTTCTGCCCCACTGCCCCCCTGGCCCCCAGCCCTTTTTGTTATGTACAAATGGAAACCATCTTTGTTGCAATCATTGCAGAATTTAGGTCTGGGAAATAGAATTTAACAAATGATGAGAATATCAAGTTTGCTGCTATAAAATAAAGCAAACCAAAATATACAAAGCAACCTCCACACAGACTTGCATACACACACATATGCAATATATTCCTCAAAGAGATATACAATAGTAGGATTGTTTTTTATTCCATGAGAATTTTTGGATGAGAAAAAAGCGACTCAGGATGAGAGAGGGGCCACACTCCCCAGGGATTGCAGCAAGACAAAGATGTGACTGCAGTGGGGATGGATGTGTTCTGCCTGTGGTCATCAGTCCCTTGTAATATTCTGGCACTGCCCAATATGGCTCATGGTAGATTTTTATAATAATGTCCTCAATGAATTATGCCTTCCTATGTCCACAACCCTTTGTAACGTGAGTCGGCCCCTGCTCCTCTCAAGATGAAATCTTAAATGTGGTCTGGACTCAGGACTTGTTTTTTTTGTTGTTGTTTGTTTGTTTGTTTGTTGAAAGAGAGAGAGCAGAGCTTGCAAGTTAGAACATGAGAGGGGGGGAGGGGCAGAGGGAGAGGGAGAAGCAGGCTCACCGCAGAGCAAGAAGCCCAATGCAGGGCTTGATCCTAGGACCCTGAGATCATGACCTGAGCTGAAGGCAGATGCTTAACTGACTGAGCCACCCAGGGACCCCAACAAACAGAATGAGGCAGAAGTGATGCACGATTGCCAAAGGAAAGCATTTGGAAGCTTATGGCTTATGCTATCATACTCTTGAAACCACTCTGAGACCACCATGATGAGAAGCAGCCCAGGATAAAAGATCACATGAAAAGAGATGCCCAGTTTCTCCATGTCCTGGATAAGCCAGCACCTAGCCAATCACCCAAAAAATGTCATTGCCTGTGTGAGCCCAGGTAAGACAGAAGAATCACTTGAGAATGCAGAGAAATGTAAGAAGCAATATATCATTATGTATCATTCTTTAAGTTTTAATTTGAACTACCGTAGACTTATATAAAAGTTGTTAAAGTAGTATAGAGAGTTTCCATATACCCCTTACTGAACTTCCCTTAATATTATTCCCCCATACAACCACAGTCCAATGATCAGAACCAGGAAATTATTCCTAGTAAGTAAGGGTCTTACCAAAATTCCACTTTTTTTTTTTCCCACTACTGCCCTTTTCTCTGTTCCAGGATCTAGTCCAGGATTCCACATTTCATTTCATTTTTGTCTTGTTAGTCTCTTATCTGTAACAGTTTCTGTCTTTCCTCATCTTTCATGACTTTGACAATTTTAAAGAATATACTGGTCAGTTATATTGCAAAATCTTCCTCAGTTTGGGTTTGGCTGAGATTTTGCATCTTAGGAATGGAGTGACATCCTTCTCAGTCCTTTCATGCTTTCAGGGATCACATCACGTTAAGTTGGCTTTTAGTGTTTGTTCACTTTGATCAGTAGATTAAACTGTTTTTTTTCTAACTTTCCATTTAAAAGTTACTATTTTATTAGCTTTATAGTTAATAAATATCTTGGAAGAGGTATTTTAGAATATGAAAATAATCATTTTAAGCTGCTAAGTCCTGGAGTGGTTTGTGACAGATAGATAAACGATAGATATAGAGATAGATGGATTATACACAGATACAAAGATGATAAAGATAGAAAGATGATAGATAGGTAACTGATACGAGGTGTAAGTGGGGACTTCTATTGGGGAGGTAATAATATGATACAGGGAATGGAAAAAACAGAAGGTCTATGTAGCTTGAGTACCTATGATGGTTTTGTAATATATTTGTGGGTAAAGAGACTAGAGCTATTCTGGTACAGCAATATAATATTTGAGAACTAGAAAAGAGAGACAGGTTTGTTTTTTTTTTTAAATAAGGGCTTAAAGATATCACTTTTGACTTGACACCTGAGTGAGGAATAGAAATACTTTTAAATTCCTTTTGGTAATTTGAGTACTCTGGGGCATGTAGAGTCCCAAGATTTATTATAGTTTTATGAGAGTCTTGTGTGTGTGAGTGTGGTTTTACCTTAATGGGTAGTTAGTTATAGGGTTATAGTTATAGTTAGTTATAGGGTGCTGAGGCTGTGGGAAGAACCAGACATTCTTTAAACACTGTAATTATAATTGCTATTATTCTCATCACTCTATGTGTGTAAGATGAATGACAGTCTACTTATTGGACAAAGCTCTGCCATCCATGGACAAAAAACAAGGCAGGAGTACAAGTCAGAATATCATTTCTCAGAAGGAAGGTGGCTGGTCTTCCTACTGCTTTGTACTAAGACCTATACAAGAAGAATCTGGCATGATATGGAATCTGAACAGCTCTAACTGTACCTAATGAGAGAAGAAACGCATTCTCAACCTAGGAAGTCGTAGAGTAGAGTCACAATTCTTTTTATATACGACTAATAGTTAGACGTCCTTGGCACTGGTGATACTGCCGAAACCTAAACAGGTAAGTTCCTTGTATTCATTGCATTTATATTCTGTACAAGGGAGCTTCAACAAACAAATATGTTCCTTAACATACATTTTAGATAATTCTATGCTGTTGCAAATACAAATAAAGCTGGACATAAGTAAAGAGAGTGACAGAATAGGGGCAGTTGTTATTTTAGAAAGATCTGTCAGGGACAACTTGCTTAGGATGTGATATCTGACTCTACAGATGGTAGGCGACCCTCAAGGGAGGACCATGGGATCCAGGATGTGAGAGTGACTCAACAGGTAGATGAAGCCCAGCAGGAACCTAAAAGCATGCAACATAGCAACACAGAGATAGGAGACATGTAACGTGTATTGAGGAAGATTCTTGGTAGGTAAGCTGTGGTCCTAAGACAACGTACTCAGCCTGGTATCTGTGCAGCACCTGAGCCTGCAGGTAGATCCCAGGGGGGTCCATGAATTTGGGTCAGGAAAGATTTAAATTGAATTGGATGTAATTTACCAAAATATGGAAACAGATCAGTAGTTTCTAAACATTTCTTCAGAAGCATTTCCCCCCTTTTTAATGAAATTTTTGCATAACTGTTATTAACAAAAATGTTAAATTTCTTTGCCTGAAGTTAAGTGTCGTGGTCTTTGAGGTTCCCACTCCTGGTCTGCCCTTGAAATCCCACTTCTTCACAGGGCACAGTTTGATCAGTGCTCCTCTCATTCCTCTGTAATGAATATCACCCTGCCCCACAAGCCTGTAAGTAGAAATACCATGAGGTTTTGACTATGGCAGATGAGGTGATGCACAATAAGGAGGTAGGCATGCCATGCAAACTGGTATACTCCCTGGTGTGTGCAGAGAAGTAAGCAGCAATTCTTCCCAGAATTTCCTCTGATCATGCTCACTTTGGCCAGCAACTTGACAATGACCCAAGCAGCTAGATATTAGCCAAGTCCAGAATACCTCAAAATATCTTGAGCTAAGCCCTTTTTATAAAAAGTATATATTCTTGGAGTGTCTGGGTATCTCAGTTGGTTAAGCATCTGCCTTCGGCTCTTGTCATGATATCAGGGTCTTGGGATCGAGCCGTGCAGTGGACTCCCTGCTTGGTGGGGAGCCTGCTTCTCCCTTTCCCTCTGCCTGCCGCTCCCCCTGCTTATGCTCTTTCTCTGTCAAATAAATAAAATATTTTTTAAAACTCTTTAAAAAATAAAAATAATAAGTATATGTGCCTTAGAAATGCAGACATAAAACTTTATGTATATGTCATTGTTGGGGGAAACATTTTTCCTTTACCCCTTAAAATTCTTTCAGAAGCTCTTAAGAATTAAGTTGACATAAGACAGATGAACAGGAGAAAATCAAACTTAATTATGTATGTACAAGGAATCCATAAGAATATGAAGCCCACAGACAGGCAGGCAGTTGAGGCTTATAAGCCATCAAAGCTAAAGAGAAGGGGATGGGTGTCAGGGACTCCAAAGAGAAGAAAGACAACTCATAAGAAGATGAAAAAGAGTAAATATCTGGTAAATGAATGTGTGCCAGGCCATACAGAAACAATGGGACATAGAGAGGAATTTTAACAAATAGACTTTGGTAAGTTTCTCCCCATATATCACACCTAGTTCATATTATGCTATAGGTATCTATGGTAAGAGCTCTCTTCCAGGAGCAGGTCCTCCATCTAAATTCTTTTAGGCAGTTAGGGAGGTCAGAAGCTCTTCCTGAGCCTTCTGTTTTTTAATAACCATCAGCCTTAAGTAATCCATATGAAGAAGAGACACATTTTAAGGTAGCAAGTTTTGCTCTCCAGCAGTAATGCAATAAGAAAGAAAGGAAGGAAGGAAGGAAGGAAGGAAGGAAGGAAGGAAGGAAGGAAGGAAGGGATGCAGACACTATTGACCAACGGCATAGCACATTTTACCCAGCTTAAGACAATGATTTATTCACCATCCCTTAAGACTATACAATTATTCATTGACATGAAAATCATTTCCCAAGCTCTCCAATCCATGTGTATTTAGGAAGAAGTGACAGAGGAAAAAGTAAGTGGTGATGTGGGGCAGCTTTTACCACAGTCCTTGACTGTGACTTGCTTATTTAATTTACAGTGATATCAAATGATTTTTTAGAATGGCTGTCACTAGAATTTAGATCTTTAACAATAAATCCCATCACTAAGTATTTCCTTAGATTTTGTTAAAAGCATTTTGTTGTCAAATTGAGGTCTTTAAGGAGCTATCATCTATTTAAAAATATATTACAACAGTCATAAGTTTCCTTCTAATTTAAGTTTCTCAAGTGAAGAGTTATTGCAATTGTGTTTCTGGAAGGTGCATACAAAAATTACAAATCACAGTGCATTCACAAGCCTGTCATGAGCTTTCCAGTAGTTAATGTAAAAAGGAGATGGAATTTCACCAAAATAAGGGGGAACTTTCAGGTAAATCTAAGGAGAAAATAAAGAAAAATAATTTTAGTAAGTTTCCCATTACTGGAGAGGGTGTAGGCATAATTTTTGGAAATGCAAGAGCTATATTAGACTCTACAATGTAAACTACATTAAAGGCTTCCCAAGTGGTGCATTCAACTTTCCTTTTCAGCTCCTTTTATCAACTATTAGTTCCCTAAGAGATGATTAGGAAAAAATCTGTTGCTAGAGCACAGGTAAGATTACTGGACTTATTTGAGGAAAGTAGAATACCTACCCTCACAGATCTAGATACTATCTAAGTAGGGAGAAATAAAGGAAAGATACGTATAGGTTTCTGGGGCTGAGTAAGTCAGTTTTAAGGGGGGTTTTGAAAGGTAGGGGGCTGATTAAGACTGGGCAAAAGTTATGGCATAGCTTTGAATTCCTGAGCAAAGCTTGTGAGGGTCTTGAGAGAGGTGATAACATGCTATGAATCATGACAGTTAGGTAACTTCAGTTGCTTGCAGTCTTATTCTCCTGGAAGAAGTATTTTTCTGGAGCAAGTAGCTAAGCTATTTTGATTGTTTTCAGTACTGTTTAACATAAATAGAGAAAAGTATCCCAGTTTCAATATTGTTTAACACAGAGACAGGAAATTATGATGAGTTCAGTTCTTATTTCCAGCACTGCAATTCTGTATTTCTTTTCTTTGTTATGGCAATATTTTCAGGAAAGTGGTAATAAAGATCAATCTTACTTTTGACTTTCAAAATCCTCTACTAGTTACAATTTATATATAAAATCAAAATGTTCTTCCTCACATTTCTTCCTCATATTTCTTATCACTGTATAATTATTAAAGATTTTTGCACATTTAATAAACACATTTTGAGAGCACATTTTATGTCAGTTTAACTGTTAAAAAAATGACCAAAAGTAAATTTGTGCCCAAGATGAATAAAGGAAAACACACCCACTGTAAGATTCTAAAATCTCTAGTACTCACTTAACAAATGTCTTTCATAGAGTTGAGCCATGTTTTGGTGGGGGGTGTGGGGATGTGCACATGACAATGCACAGGTGTTTAATGTGAGGCTGACTGGATAATTAAGAATCATGGAGGTGACATCATGTTGTTTGATGTCATCGTGTTTATCATGTCAACATGGTACGGACATGTTGACCCTCCTTATACTCTGCTTACAATCAATCCCAATTTGATTTCTGGTTTCATCTCTGAGGTAAAGTGCTTAGAAGTCATCACTCTTTTCCTTATAAGGAAAAGGTGAATAAACTAAAGCAAAGACTTTTCTTGGAGTCATCAAGAATTTAGGTCACTCATAGGGCACTCTACCACACCAAAATCTGGAGAGACAGACACAACCAGAGAACCTCAGCCAGGATCTACGTACTTGGAGCAGAAGATACTGGTGCCCTAAACTGGTGGAAACACTCAAATGGGCATTTGGAAAAACTGCTAGAAACTGAGTATGTTCTGGATCTGGGAATGAAAAGTTTCCAGGGCTGCTATCTCAGAGTATACCCTATATTTTGGCAGTGTTTTACCTCAAGAACCACACAAAGTTCTCAGGGTAAAGATTCAAGAAAGAACCCTTCAAGGTTCTGGTGTAGGAGATGGAAGCAGGGTGATCTGTGAAATATGTCCAGACCATTTTCCATAAGAAGGCAGACTCTGACAGAGCCTCATCCTAGCTAGGTGAGGAATATTCCTCCCACTCCAGCCCCTACGAGCCTTCCTGCCCTATCTAAAGGGATAAAGAAAAGCTAAAAAACACTTATGAAAGTCACAGTCCAGGGACACAAGAAGACTGAATTCACTGAAAGATTGAGATTTAATCATAAGGTTATAGAAAACTTCCATTCTACCATGTCTTACCACAATACCAACAGCACTTCAGTAAAATAACAGTGGGTTTCAACAGAAAGAGAGTCAAGATACGGACTCTGAGGAGGAACACTTATGAAAGCCCAAAGTCAACAGGGGAGATCAAAACAATATAGCTACAGCAAATATTAAACACAATAATACAGCAAATATTAAATATTAACATAAAACCTCATACTAAAGGCCTATTTACTTCAATAAGGACCCTGAGATCATGACCTGAGCTGAAGGCAGAGGCTTAACCCACTGAGCCACCCAGGCGCCCCACAGTGTTTACTTTTAAAAATCCCAATCTTTGAGAATAAAATTTTTGGACAACAAAGACTGAGTCATTTGGACAGACTTAACATAACAGTGACATGAAAGGTAGTTACTATATCCAGGAAGGCTGAGCAAATTTCCATGATGTCAAACTACTTGTACTGTTCTCCTAAAGACTAGTGACCATCTGGATGAGGGAATAAGGATGACACCAACATCTGGATACTCATATCTCCACACCTGCCCTTCAGCTCTGGAAAGTTGTGATCACTTGGTCACAGAGAAAATCCTCACAATATTCTAATACAGAGCCTTTAGTCAGGAGATGGGGATGAACTTCACATAACCTTGAAACAGCACTGCCCGGCTCATTGAGAGTCGTCTGTTAATGCTGACATTTTCCTTTGAAAGTCCATTGTCTTGCTTCAGGCAATAGGCTACCAGGAAAAAAAAAAAAAAAAAAGGACAGAAAAGGCAGCTTGAAATTTATGATCTTATTGTGATTATGAAATTACAAAAAGGAGCCAGCCTTGTCCATGCTGGCCCCAGACAAGTGTAGCTATAACTAAAATTTACAGGATGCATAAAAAGAATTGCATCGGCAGAGTGCTGTAAATCCTAGCTGCCCAGTCACCCCAGAAAATTCCTAATGGATCATCATGCCCTCAAGTTTAAATGGCTGTTCTTAAGAAGTAAAGGTAAGTGACAGGTTAAATACATAAGCAAACAGTGAAATCATTTCATTTCCTGAATGTAGAATGGGGTGGATGGCAGGAATAACCCACACAGGGGAATGGAGTAGAGGTCTACAGGAAACTTTCATTCACATTCCCACTAGATGCTACCCTTTGGACAAGGCTCTAGGAATACTGAGATACAAAAACACATTCTCAGCATCAAAGAGGCCACTTCTGCATATGGCAAAAATCTGCTAACCTGTGGCAACACAATGAAATAACTCCTCTGAGAGAGGTAAGCCTTGTCCTGAATGAACCAAAGAGATATATTATGGTGTCTTAAGAAGTCTGGATTTTATGCTAAGGGAGTGGGAAGTTTTTATATAAGAAGGATTATAAATGATATTATACAAATATGATGATGGTTGCAGTGGGGAAGCAAGTTATGAAGCTGTTGCAATTTTCCAAGAAAGAGAGAGATCAACCGGGGCAATGGTCAGAAGGATAGAAAGTGGAGATCAATGCAACATTGAGCTCTTTGTGTGGAGAGAAGTAAAAAACCATCTCTAATTGTCTGGTTCAAGCAGCAGGATGAATATTGGTGCATTCAGTAAGATAGGAAATAATGAAGGAACAGTTATATTAGGTTGCTTTCTCTGAAAATAGGCTCTGGGATGGAGTATTTCATGCTGAAGCTCTTTTGGGAAGTCCTCTAGGTAAGTACCCTCAGGAAAGTGAGGATAGGAATACTAGGTAAAGGTAGAGTACAACCCACAACATGGTTACAGCTGAGGCCTCAACTGATCCTACAAGAGCTCTGAAGCTAGAATAAGCCCTTCTGAGTTTTTCCAAGTTGAGACAAGGAGACTAGATGGCCATATCCCTATATTGACCCATCCCTGGCCACAGACCGCCCCCTCAGAAGGGTGTACCTTTGAGAAAATGAGTTCCCTACCACTTAAGACACTTACCAGGAATGGATACAGCCACAGATATCTCCAGTAGTAGAAGGACAATTGTACTGATTCTGGAGAGGGAACCTGCAGGAGTATCACAGTATCCCCTAGAAGGCTTTTATTTTGCGGGGGGAGGGAGGGAGATGGAACTAAGAGCTTGAAACGTCATTAATATTTGAGAATAAAATATTCCTAGACTCCAAATTCAAGAAAGGACAAAACTGATTGGTTTTGTTTTGTTTACTTGCTTGCTTACTTTTACTACAGCAATAAGTAATGACCTGGACTAATTTTAAATTGATCCCAATTGATATAGATATCCATCAGCAGCAGCTTCACTGGAGCAACCACACTTCCATATCTTGAGATGGGCTCCCCTGTGAGATACCCAAATGCAGACATCCAGTGGTCAAAGAGCTACACAAACAAGCAGGAGCTTGGAACAGAAATCTGAGTTGGAAATCAGTTGTTGCAGTTACCAGTTTATGACTGTAATTGAGTGCCATGAAGGCAGAGACATTGCCTGGAAGAGTGTGGAAGATGAGGAAAAGAACCAGGTCTAGAAGCTGGGAAACCGCCAACAGTCGCCGTGTTTATCAGACTTTAACATGCCTCTGAATCTCCTGGGGGGTCATTTAAAAATGCAGATTCTGTGATTCAGTAGATGTGGTGTGGGCCCCTGAGAGTCTACATCAGTAGAAGACTTCCAGGTATAGAAGTCGTTTCTGGTCACTGGATCACACTGTGAGTAACGAGGAGTTAGACAATGGGAAGAAGAAGGAAGATCCACAGAATTCAGAGGACAACATTTGAAGTTCAAGAAGACAATAGCATTTGGTATGTCTACATGTGCTTAAATACAGGCACGATTTGAGTGATAATGGAAAGGTACCAATCGTTTAATTAAAGCTGGTTTTAACTAAACCTTAGTTAAACCTGGTTAAACCACATACTTATTACCTTTTCAGAGTAATATAAAAACACATGAGCTCTTCTGCCATGGATTCATCTACTATTAGTTAATAGGGGTTATGTTACTAAGAAACAGAACACTAAGCAGAAGATAAAGTAGGAGGGGGGATAATTTATGCTGATTTTGAGGAAAGGATGAGGCATAGGAATGGCACAAGGGATAGATCAGAACTGGATAGCTGGCTGCAGAAGGGACTATGATAACCCAAAAAAAGGACATCAGAGAGAAGGAAAAGAGTTTTGTAAGTGCGTACAAAGAAAAAAAAAAAAAGATACTCCTTGCCTGCTCAAAGCTACTGTCAAAAGACTCCCCAAACCCAGGAAGCACAAGAAGAAATGTACTTACCAAAGAATGAGTGGATTAAGGAATGAGCATTTCATTTGAAATGAGCAAACATTTCAAATACATGCATACTTTCATACATAATTTTATAGGAGTGGATGTCTTAATTTGGGCTTCCCCAAAAGCAGAGTGGGGGACAGGTAGTTTATTTGGAAAGTGATGCCACAGAGCAGGGAGAGTAAGACAGGAAAGCAGGAAAAGCCAATACAAGTGCACATGATCAAGGTCACAGCTGTCAGCCATAGGGGGTCATTTCTGCCAGGACTTCTGAGAAGCTATGGAATGCTTCCTGAAGTGTCGATCAGTGTATCCACCACCTCCCACTGGTAGAGCATTATTCTCTGCAGGCATTAGCCCCCTCTACTTCTGGCCTTTTCTTTCTGTAGACTCAGAGGGAGGCCTGAGCAAAAAAGCAGGGGAGACCTGCACACCCCATGCTGGAGACTGGACTCTGCCTACAGAGTTGAATTTGACCTCATGAGGAAATGTCCACTGGAGCTGTGGCTGAAATCAGAGGTGGGGTAGATGTGATGCGATGTATCAAAGGCATCAACCACAAAGCAATAAAATTAGTGGATCTGAAGACACTTTTTAAGGCAGTGCACTTTGCAGTTTCCAAGTCCATGATGCTAATACAGAACAGCGGTTAACTGGGGTTGCCTAGAAGTAACTGAGCGGCGGAGGAGCTACCATCAGGCTGTTAGCCCCATGCACATAGATACTCTGTAAATACTTCCCTGGCAACTCTGTTCTTTCCAATTAATTGGCCAAGCTAAACCTTTTTAAGCAGCAGTATAAGAGGTAAACTTCAGCTTGGTCTCTGCCAAAATCATCACAAATCCTGAATTAGTCGGATGTGAATTAATGAGCTTTTAGCAGAGCTTGGTTTTTGTCAGACATATTGATCCTGGAGTGAAACAGCCCATTAAAGGCTATAATTAAGATGCAGTTTCTGCTTGAAGATGAAGTGCCTGGGCAGGGACAAATTGCAAAATGCTTGTTCCTGTGAGGCTGACAGGTGATCAGGGGATGAATGTGTAGTTGGAGGATCTTTTGGGTTTTTTTTTTTCCTCCTGACAAGAAATGACAGCCAGTTTCAAATGAAACAAATGAAGTTTACACAATTAGACCCTAAAAGCTAGAGGAGCTCCAGATCCACAAATTACTGGTAGAAATACTTTTCCTACTAAGCACAGGGAAGCTGTTTTCCATTAAACACACCATCCTCTTTCCTTGCCTGCTTTCTTGCTATAATAACAGGGGACTTCCTCCCCCCACCCCCCGCCATTAGACCTCTTCTCGCTAGAGAATTGCATTTGTTGGAAAGACTCACTTTAATAAGTGTTTGGAGTGTTAGCAAAAACCTCATAAGAAGAAGCATAATAGAGGCCAGGTGTAGACTCTGGGGGGACACAGGGAGGAGAGCTGCTGGCAATGCCAAAGGGGACTTTAAGATCCCCTAGGGGGAAGAAGTCTGGAGCAAACTGCTGGTGGGTGGGTAGAAGAAAATATGAACCCTTTTGCATTTTCCTTTTGAAAGATTCAGGAAATGTTCTGTCTCTCTCTAATATGTTTGGCATGGCTGGATCTTTTTCTCTTTTTTGAAGAAAGTGAGGAGGTGCCAAGGGCTTGTGAGTTGGGTACAAGGTGAAAACAGACTGAAAACAGAGATCACAGGACAATAGCTTGGCACCAAAACTTAGGGGAAATGAGATCCTTTGAAGAACAGTGGAAAAAAGAAAACACACAAACCCATCTTCTGCACAAGAGAGAAAGGAGTAAGAAAGAAGGGCAGGGATTTAAGGAGCCGGGTGCTGTAGAAAGTGCTGTACATTTCTGGTTTCATCCAACTGCAAATTGGATCACTGGCTATCAGAGTCACAATAGTTAGAGAGTAACTACAATGGTGCAGAGCACAAGGAACAATAAAATACACCAGAGTGTTCAAATAATATCCTAAAATAAATAGACATAGCTAAATGAAGAAAATTGGCTTTTGCGTTGAATCAAATGTGCAAGGACAGGAAAATACAGATCAGCTTAATCCCAACTGGTGTCTATAAAATCAACTTTAAAAAAAGAAGCACATGAATTTTACATAGTTCTGATCACAAAGGTATAATAAGATTTTTACTCACTTGGAAGAAAACCAACTAGCATTATGGTTACCTCTCAGGAAGAACTGAGCCGATTCAAACAAATTTGCTAAGATACCCACCCAGTCCCTGTAATATGATGATTTTGTGATACTCAGAGGTACATCATCAAGCAATATGTGCACATGGAGGTATGCCAGGTATCTGAAAATACTCAAGGGGGAGAAACAGATCATCTGGAAGGTGGGACTAAAGAGACTCCTTTGACAATATGCTTTTGAGTCAAATTAGTATTGCATTAATCATAATGGCTTGTTACTATTAGAAATATCTGACAATATCAATGGGTAAAGGAATTTTGGAAATGATTTGTTCTGGTTATGACTTCTGCAGCTTCCTTTCTGTGCATTATACTTATCATTAATTTTATGGCTTGTTTTACAAGCATTTTGGCAATAATAAGATTGATATTAGTTTTTGCTATAAGAGAAAAACTGAATTATGCATCTCTCATTCTTATCTCTCCTTTGACTTAAAGGATAAAATTTTCCATTTTGTCCTGATCCATTACATTACATTTGATTTGAAAAATAAGTACAAGTTTCTTTAATTTATTTAAAAATGACATGAAAACATAGATGGCTTCATAACATATTTTCAAAAGTTTCATTTTTGGAGTTGGTCCAATGAAATGAAATTTTGATTTTTTAATATTAACAACTGCAATTCCCATTTTTAGCAACACATGTGAAATTTCCAGTGCACATAAATTCACATTCTGTCTTCACACTGAGCACCTATTTACAATTTATGTCATGATTTTATCTGAATATAAACTCAAGTTTTTAATAGCATTTTTATCTTTAATGATATATTTCTAAGTCATTCATCCATTTTCACCAGTTGAAATAAACAGTATATACCAGTAAGAATCAAAGACAATTTAACAGGAAACAAAATTCAAGTGATTGATTTTAATGTTAGACTACTGAAAATCCCATTGCTAAGACCAATCACTTCTATGAATATATTAGTCAAGATGAACTGACCAACCCAATTCTTTAAGCACGTGCAAAACTTTTGAGAAAAATATTTAGTGCCTAAAGTATTTCTGTGAAAATTAAAACTAATCTAACACTTCAAACTTGTGAACTGTGTACGAACCAAATAATCATATTATTCTTATGAACTTGCTGAACTTCCTGTTGACAATTTGATAGACCCCTGGGTCCCACCTGGGATGCTATGACCAAAGCCTTGAGACACCCTATATTAAACAGGCCTCAATTTACATCCCACCATTACTTAGGAACTGGTCTGAACATTCACCCAACTCAGGCACTCATCCTTCAGCAGTTGAGAAGAATCTAGACATTGGAGAGTCCAATTAAATTTCCTTCCTCTAGCCCACAAATCCCAATACCCTAGTAGAAGAAAGCAGGAGAACAATTAAATTTCAATTAAAATTCCTACATCATGGGGCACCTGGGTGGCTCAGTGGGTTAAGGCCTCTGCCTTCAGCTCAGGTCATGTTCTCAGGGTCCTGGGATCGAGCCCCATATCGGGCTCTCTGCTCAGCAGGGAGCCTGCTTCTTCCTCTCTCTCTCTGCCTGCCTCTCTGCCTACTGTGATCTCTTTTTGTCAAATAAATAAATAAAAAATCTTTAAAAAAATAATTCCTACATCATTAGGAATCATTAAACACCCCTACCCCCTCACACCACAGGTTAGAAGCAAGCACCCTTATCTATATATGGATATATATATATATATGGATGGATATGGAGATATATATATATATGATATACCTATATATAAATAAATATACATTTTATGCATGTAAATATACATATAATGCATAGAATATCAAAGTGAGGTCTTAATTTTCCATTGTTACCATTGTTTTAACAAATTATAGACAGGGGCGCCTGGGTGGCTCAGTGGGTTAAAGCCTCTGCCTTAGGCTCAGGTCCTGGGATCAAGCCCCACATCAGGCTCTCTGCTCAGTGGGGAGCCTGCTTCCTCCTCTCTCTCTACCTGCCTCTCTGCCTACTTGTGATCTCTCTCTCTCTGTGTCAAACAAATAAATAAAATCTTTAAAAAAAAATTACAGACAAGCAACACTACAAATTTGCTTTTCATACCTACTCAAATAGATAGGTTTGTAACCTATCTAGCAGAGAGAAGCTTTACTTCTTTGCCTTTATCCTAAATGCCAATGGTTTGATTTAAAGTCTTTTCCCAGTCAAAGAGAGCTAACGTGTGAACTCTGCAACCAAGAAATTCTACTTAAATCCATTCTGAGGATGCCTTTCAAGCAATCCAAATAGAACTCAGTAATTTTACTGTCTTTTACTAAGAAATTTTGAGGTTTCTTAATGTTATATGAAAATAAAGATTTTTCTTTCTGGGGAGTATGTTTCTTCCCTCTCCAGGATATTGGGTATCATTTTGATAACATATAAAATAAAAAAATAACTTCCAGTGCATTTAAGACCTAATATCTGTCATTGCAAAGTCCTCATATTCTAACATACACATATATTTTTGTTGTCAACATGTCTAAATACAAAAATATATCTGTCATTGGGATGAATAGATAACTTTAAAGATATTTTCCCAAATTTTAGCGTAAAATGAATATCATATAAGAATTTTGCTCTCTTTTTCCTTTCTTTCCCTTCTTTCCTGACAGAGTAGAAATGGCCAATCTGAATCATATGGTTACTCTGACTTGAGATACTGAGTCCATAGATCACTTGTCTCTTTTTCATGAAAGGTACCCTTTGCTATCTATTTATTTGTATTATTTTATTTATTTATTTATTTGACCAGCATGAATTTCCACTGAAAGCTGTGGGAACTGAATCTCATCTTGGCCTCTGTGAACTCAGTTTCAAGTCCCCTTCAGGAGGCTCCAAATTTATGCCTCAGGTCCTCCCCTTCTTACATCATCCCACATAAACCTCCGTTAGGGCTGTTGCCCTCCCCAGCAGAGTCACTTTAACAGACCTTTCTCTTTGTGTCTAACAGTTCTTCTTCCACTGAATCAGAGAAACAAAGAGGTTATAATTCACTTTTATAATACTGGAAAATAAATTAAGCTGCTATAAAACGCATGTGTATGTCCTCAGTCAACCCCGGCATCATTCAGCATGAGCTGCTCCTCTTGTTCCTCCAAAGTGAGGAAAAGTGGCTTCTCTCCATCTTTATCCTGAGGACACCAAGTGAGTCATTAAAAGGATCTGCATTAAGTTAGCACAGACTCACATTCTAAACACAGGGCAGTGGGCAAATAAAGGCAGCTTCATAAGAAAATGGCTCCAGTAAAGGGCTTCCTGAATCAGAAGAGCTAGCTGGGAAGTGGCCAGCCCCCAGCCTGAGGCCATACATATGGGTGGGCTCCCCTGTCTGCCCCCAGCTGCTCTTTCCACAAGGCATAGGCACAGTCCCCCAAGACCTGCAGGACTTTGATGCTGGAATCAAGGGCTCTGCCCACCCCTTCCCCTTTCCACAGAGAGGACACCCATATACCGAGCCCTTATTTTGCACCAGGCCAACCCAGGCTTCTAAACATATATCTCACAACTTCTCCTCAATGGATATTACAATTTACTTTTTACAGGGTGTTGGCTAGGGGGGACCAATGCTGAAAGTCATGAAATAACTTCCCCAAAACTACACCATAGATGCCAAATCCACAGCTCTTTCTGCTGTAACAGGTTGCTTTAGGACAATAAAATAGTCTAACAAAAACATTTATTTTTCTTTTTTCTTTAAGATTTTATTTATTTATTTGAGAGTGAGAGAGAGAGCTTGAGAGAGAGGGAGATCACAAGCAGGGGTGAGGGGTAGAGAGAGAGAATTAGATGCCCTGCTGAGCAGGGAGCCCAATGCGGGACTTGATCTCAGGACTCTGGGATCACGACCTGAGCTGAAGGCAAAAACTAAACCCACTGAGCCACCCAGGTGCCCGAAACATTTATTATTCTTAAAGACGTGTTCCACCACTGCCACATTTCTTGTAATAGATTATAGTTAGACTGCCTCAATCGTTTGACTTATCGTTTGACTTAATTCCTTAAAATCTTGGGTACTCTTTGAGCACTTGTTTAAAGATTACTTGTTTAAAGATAATTACTTTGGGAACAAGGAATACTATATTCTATTAAAAGCTTTGATTCTGGGGATGCCTGGGAGACGTGGCACAGTTGGTTGAGCTTCTGATTCTTGGTTTTGGCTCACCTCGTGATCTCAGGGTCCTGAGATCGAGACCCGCATCAGGCTCTGGGCTCAACATGAGTCTGCTTGAGATTCTCTCTTCCTCTCTCTCTGCCCCTCCTGCTTGTGCTCTAATAAATAAATAAATATTTTTTTAAAAATAAAAGTTCTGATGTTTGGGCACATTTAGTAAAATAGATCCTCTATGATAGCAGGGATTTTGACTCTTTTGTTCACCATAATATCCCTGGTGCTTAGAAGGGCACCTGGTATATAGTAATTAAACAATAAATGTTTGTTGAATGCATGAACAATGAACAGAGATAAAGCTCTCAAAGGCTAGCTCCAACTTTGGTTGAGTGTACTGATGCGAAAGGCACCATAACAAATTATTTTCTACTTCTCAATGTTGCCAGTGGTAAATGGGCGTAAGCCCTACAGTAATGAGGAGGAGAAATTTCCTAAAGATTCTACAGCAGAAAATAGAACAAAACAGAAAGGAGCAGTGTGGAAGGACCCTTTAGAATTAGTGTCAGGACCCACAGAGCCCTGGGCTATGGGAACTGGCAGGGCAAGCAGAAGCCAAGGGTGTGGGGACAGTAATGAGTCTGAAATTCCTGGCAGAACCTTGGTGAAAAAATCAGCTCTTGGCAGCACCCACAACCCTCCTCTTTGGTGGTCTCTCAGCTGGATGCAGAATTTCAGGGCCTGACTACTCACTATCTTCTGTACATGGTCTGTGTTTTTGGTAGTATCTGCCTAAGCAAACTGACATACGGAAAACTGGCCTATGCAAGGAGTGGTCTTCCCCAAATTGCCTCAAACATGATGCATGTGAGCTTGGCTCAAACTGTCCAACTTGGACACATAACCTCAAGTACCCTTGCTTTGCCATACACTCCTTTGGCATGATGGCTCAGACTCCCTCCTTGTGTTTGCCAAGAAAACTCTTAATTTTATGCAAGGAAACAAGGTCATTTCTGAGGCCCAGTAGTCAAGGTAGAAACTACCAAATGAGGATAATTGGAAGTTTACTCCTTAGTTTCCTGTCTGGGAGGATGAGAGGACTTAAGATTGCAATGCAAGACACAAGTGGCATAATTACAGATGAATGAAAGTCCAGACCACATTAAAAACCTTCATCAAAGTCCCACTCTGCAATAGATAATACAAGATTAGTAGAACTCATTATGAAGACTATAAATTATGCATAGAAGACTACTATAGAATGCAGAGGGACATTAAGTTGCCTGATGAAACCTGAATTCTCTGTCCAGGCCTCCGTTGGCAATAAAGACATTCCTTTTCTTGGTGCTGCATAAGCATTATAAATGTACTGGTCAAAGGTCAAAAAGCTTATCTAATGACTTCTCTTCCTCCATCTGCCCTTTCTCCCCATTATTATTATTATTATTAATATCATTATAAAAGTAATACATACATATTGTAAGAGATTCAAATAGTACCAAAGGATATAAAATAAAAAATTAAAGATTTCTTCCCCCTAGCTCTTACTTCCAGTAGGATTTCACCATTATAAGTTTCCTGTTTCTATAATTATAAAATGGGGAGGGGCTCAAAAACTCTTACATTTAATATATCCACATAGATAAGACAAGACATGACACCCAGAAAATAGGAATAGAATGCTATATTAAAAAAAAATCAGAAAGCTATACAGAGTCCTTGAAAATTAAAAATAAATAAATATTAGAAATTAATTAGCTCATTCAAAGGTAGAGGAGTAAGTTCAAGAATAATTACAGAAAGTAGAACCTGAAGAAAAAGATCAAAAATATCTTTTAAAAAGACAAAAAAAAATTAGAGGGTCAATCCAGGAGATTTGATATATAAATATAGTAGTTTCCAAGAACAATCCACATTTTAAAGGGATCTTTTTGGCTTCATACTGACAGTAGGCTGAATTTTCCTCTGTCATTCTGTCATTCTATGTTATTTTTATCTTCTGGGAAGGGATGACATAAAAGTTATCTTGACTAAAGGAAAAATATTTGGAAGCCTTTTTTTCTTTCTATATTCTATGGAATAGTTTTAATAAGGTTGGATTTATATATTCTTTGAAATATTCATAGAATTGAGCCCATGAAACCATCTGGGCCCGGCATCTGTTTCCGGGGGCTTGTTATACAATGCTTTCACAACTGTTTCACTTTAGCCTATGGCTACTGGTTTATTTAAGATTGTTTTATCATTCTTGAGTCAGTTTGTAATAACTCATATTTTCAATTTCTACCAGGCTTTCAAATATATTTGTATAATTGAACAAGCTCTTCCCCTATGATCTTCTAATATTGTCTTCAGATTTTTGGCTAGTTCCTTGTTCTTCTAATTTGTAGTATGCTTACATTTTTCCTTTTTTCCCTCTGATATGTGTGAATTAGTTAGCTTTATACATCTACCTGATTTATTCAAAGAAACAATTCTTGAATAGATAGATAGCAAGATAGACCTATACAAAAAATACAGCAAAATTTTAATTCTTAAGCCATTAAGTTCTGTGTTTATTCCTTATTTTTCGGTTTTATTTGGTAGCATCACATGATGGTTAAAAGCATAGACTTTGCAGTCAGACGTCCTGGAGTCTAATATTGATTTTTCCACTAGTAATCATGTTGCTTTTTCAAAAGTATAAATATAAATATTCTTCTGCTAACCAGATTAATTCCTCCTTTGATGCATATTCCTGTAACAGCTTTTTATTTTTATCTTTCTTCCCTTCATTTCCAATTTATTTTTTCATTTATTTTAATTGTGGCTCCATTTATTTAAAGATACCCTCTTGGAATGTATCTATTGAAGACTGCTTATGGGGATGTCATTTGTTACAATTTTTTTCCAGCTTTCTTGAGATAGAATGGACAAATAAAAATTGTACATATGTAAGGTACACAACTTGATGTTTTCTTTTTTTTTTTTTTAAGATTTTTATTTATTTATTTGACAGACAGAGATCACAAGAAGCAGAGAGGCAGGCAGAGAGAGGGGGGAAGCAGGCTCCCTGCTGAGCAAAGAGCCTAATGTGGGGCTCCATCCCAGGACCCTGAGATCATGACCTGAGCCAAAGGCAGAGGCTTAACCCACTGAATCACCCAGGTGCCCCACAACTCGATGTTTTGATATGCATATATTTTGTGAAATAATCACAATATCAGGCTAATTAACAACCATCACCTTGCATAGATACCATCTCCTTTTGTTTTTCCTTTTCTTTTGTGTGTGGTGGAAGAACACAAAATCTACCCTCTCAGTAAATTTCAAGTACACAATATAGTGTTGCTAACTATAGTCACCTTGCGGTACACTGGATCTCTAGTGCTTATCTCTGATGTAACTGAAACTCTGCACCGCTGACCAATGCAATTTTGAGTGTCTGGAACATGAGGTGGAGAACCCAGCAATCTCCCCTTGTCTGTGCTTTTTTCCCTCAGCATTAAGTAATTAATTACTCCTTCTGGCTAAGAAAATCACAAAGACTCCCATCTCAAAATAAAATTCCATAGCCTGTAGGCCTCTATTTAAGTAACTTAATATTTATTTATTTTTGCTCCTCTGCCTCTACTTAGCTTCTGAGCTGTCTGCAGCTTTCCACTCCACTTTGTATGTGAGCTCTTCTCACAGTTTTCAGAGAAATTGGCAATCTGTTCAAAATTCACATGTTAGCATCCTTCCCTGAAATTATTCACTTTCATTGTACTTCTACATTTTATCCCTATTTTTCCTGGTGTTATTGTAGATCATGACATGCTTGGTTATAATCAACAGCCATTAAGAGAGAAGAACAAAACCTCCTGACTTATTTGCTTTAAAACACGTATTAGTTGTTTTCAAATGTTCTCCTCATTTATGACTTTTTTTTCCTTTTTCTCCATTCCAATTCTGTTGCATAAATTTTCCTCTCATTCTCTCAACTCCCTTTCCTTTCTTAGTTTGGGACTTAGCTTGAATTTGGCCCCAACATGATACATTTCTCTTTATCACCTCTTAACATGAGTTTTTATGGTTTTTTTCCTTTAAACTAAGTGGTTTCTTAGTTCTGGGAGATGTGTATAATGGTCAATCTATTAACCTGCAGTTTTCCCTTCTATATAACTGAAGTTCCTAAATCCCCATCTAGTGGCAGATCTTCACCTCTGGCAGGACTAAATTCTATTCCTAGACAGGATTAACATCTGCTAGGATAACCCCCTGGCACTCCTAATAGCTATACCATTTTCCATTTCACCAGGCTACAAAGCACTGTTATCTAGTTCACCACCATGCCATTGACTTTAGACCATGACCTTTAATTCTAGATACTAAATTACTCTCCTTCCGCCTACATGCTTTAACTTGACACAGTAGGCCTATTTTCTCAGGTGCAGTCCTTGCAGAAATAAAGGTCCTTGCCTTAGTTATTTATTGCTGCATAACAAATGGCTCCTAGACTTAATGATTTAAAATGAAAGCCATTCTCTTATAGTTTCTTTAGGTCAAGAATTTGGGAGAAGCTTAACTTTTTTTTTGCTTTTTTAACTTTTTTTGCTTAGATCTCTCATGAAGTTACCATCAGAATCTTGGTAGGGGCAGCATTCATCTGGAAGCTTGGCTGGGGCTGGAGGATCTGCTCCTAATATGCCACACATACACGGCTATTGGCAAGAAAACTCTGATTCTTACCTTATAGAACTTCCCATTGGCTGCTTGAGCATTCTCATGGCATGGTAACCAGTTTCTTTATGCAAAAGGGAGAAAGATGGCAAAGCTCATATTACAATGATCAGGTTCAGGTTGGATGAGCCAAGATGATCACTCACATGGCTGGAGGCTGGTGCTGCCTCGTAATTAGGCATCTCTATATGTGATCACTCATGATCTAATAGTCTAGCCCTTACAAGCCCTAATAGTCTTTCCTTACAAGGCAAAGAGAATATCCTGAAAAAGGAAGACAGAAAGTGTACTAAAGCTCTGAGACTCACATCATGTCACTCTACCACATCCTACTGAGTAAAATAAACAACAGAGGCAACCTAGACTCAAGAATAGGAAAACAGATTCCACTTCTTACAATGACCATGAATTTTCAGTCAGCCACGTTCTTCATTATTGATATTACTATTTCCAGTCATATGGAATATAAATAGTCTTACTAATTCCAGCCTTTATAACCTACTGGAATCACCTGGGCAGGTTTTCAAGCAATGATGACAGAGAATGGCATTGACCCAGGCATGTGGATTTTTGAAAGCTCTCTAGGTGGTTCTAATGGACAGTCAAGGTAAATAACTGCATTAAAGGAGGACCAGCTCATTTTGAATATTTCAACCTCTCATAAATCAGAACCAAAAAAAAAATTGACAACTTATTGGTTTTGGTTTTTCCTCACAGTAAACTGGCAATCAGTGTATCCATGGGAAAATTGACCAGCAAGACTGCCAGAGTGGAAGCCTTTACCACTTTTCTACACTGGGTGATTTTTCATCATTTCTACTCAATGGAACAGTGAAGAAGCATCATCACTCAATGATTTTGCCTCTGAGGCTTTTTTTCATATATTTTTGTTTCTTGTAGACTTCTCTAAGATAATACTTCTACTCCTTAAACTGCAAAATAATTTATATGATAGAAAGTGATTCTAGCATCAGCCAATATCCTCTTGGGCCCTCTCTATTTCCTATCTAACACAAGAATGATTGCACTCACTTTCTTTGGTTATTGAAGAAAATTCCTTTGTGGATGAATCCAGCTATACCTTTGGCCGGCTAAAAAAATGGGTCAAAATTTCCTTACATTTACCTGGAATTCAACCAGTAGATCACCTCAATCTATTCTTTCACAAAAGCCATCCTAAATTTAGGCATCTGGCCTGGGCCAATGTCTTTGGCCTTATCCCAATCTCTAAATATCCATTGCTGCTCATACCTTATGAGTTTATGAAGATTTTCTTAATGAAAGTTACTCTAGATGAGTATATTACTCCATTCTCCATTTATTTCACAAATGCTAATGTTGTTCACATTTATTTCCATTCTTAGGTATACACATCTGGATCTTACCAAGTTTCCTCCTGAGTCATAATGCCCTAAAGGTCATATCCACCAGGTGTGTATTTTTCTACTTTAACCACAAACATTTCTAGAAGAGCTGGAAGCCACACGTGGGAGGCAAAGAGATAAGGCACACTTTTGAATGCAACTTATAAAGGCATTCTCAATTTTTTATGACTACACTTTTTAAATCTTGGAATTTAATCTCCAAAAAGCCTCCACGTGTACTTTTTATCAGTCAATGAAAATTATACAATCTGCTGTGTTTCCATTGTTCCCCTGGGGACTGAGAAGTTTAGAGCTAACTTTATGCTCAAACATAATTAACATAACCAAGGAGATGAGATCTGAATTTAGGGAAGGAAATTTTCTACATAAGACCTATTTTGAGATCTAAATTGGGGCCTGGTTATTACTAACACTAGCTCTATGATAAGGTAGAAATTTGACCAACTTTTTGGACCACATGGATGAGGGGAACCCTCTGTTCAGCACCTTTTGTGTTTTTTGTTTTTTGTTTTTTGTTTTTTAATTAGCACTCTCTACTCACAACACCTTGTAGTTTCACAAATGCTATCCCAAGGACTGTGAAACACTTCAGGAAAATCTGATCCAGAGTATCCTTTCTTAGGAAAATGTGGGCTAGAGGAGAGAAGCAATAGTAAGGAAGCAACAATGCATTTGTACACCCATTATGTGAGAGGTAGGGCATATACACTTTATCTCATTTTCCAAACACCTTAACAATCCAACAAAGACATCCTGATGAAGTTGAGGCTCATAGAGGTTGTTAACTTACTGGCCTGAAACCCATAGCTAGGAAGGGGCAGAAAAAAAAAGGGGAGTTTGAACCCAGGTTGCCTGAAAGAAGACCCAGGGTCCTTTCCCTCTACCAGATCATCTGGTCATATCTTTCTCATCTTTAAACACATTAACTTATTTTATGTCTGATTCATTAGTCCATTAACTAGGTACTGCTTTGTGATTGCCCTTATTTTTTTTTAAACTTTTCAGGAAAGCATGCCTGTTATTCTCTAGTAGATTGTAGAGTGTGGAAGATGAAATTTGTATTATACTTTTTTCTTTCATAACACATATGTACTTCTGGTCAAATGGTGGGTGCACTATTCATAATTATAGAATGAATGAATTTTTAAAAATATTATTGAGTGTGAGACTTCCTCTCTAAAATTGCTCGACTTTCACGGCTGGTTCTGCTCAGAAAGTATAAAATTTGCATTCAATCCTGAACTATCTCCGAGTCATTCTGCCGACTGTAGTCTAGTTCTACTAGCTTTAAGGAGGAATTCTTTCCAATAAGACCTAAACGTCAGAATGTGGTAGAATTATTCATCCATGCTATTTTCCTAATCAATGTATTCTAAGGGTATAGAGTATAATAAGCAGTTGAAACACTCATACTAATGGAGGCTTTCCTGGAGCATATTTCGAAATCTACTTTACAGCTGCCTTCCGCCAGAGCCTGGCTTATAGGACAGAGTTGGATTCTGTGCCTCCAAAGGTAATTCCCAAGATATGTCATCTGTATGGTCTCATGGTGTGCTGCCTTTCTAACTACCAGAGAAGCCTTGGGGTTCCATAAGAGCCTGAGGTGGGACTGAATTGTGCTCCAGAGAGAATGGCAGAGGAAGCAGAAACTCTCATTTTATGGCATATGACTGTTTATAGCAGTTGACAGGATGAAGCCTTGCAGTAAGAACATTGCCCATTCTGGACATGGTGCTCAAGACAAGGAGAGCAAGATCAAACGGTTGCTTATGACTCTGTGTCACTGGTCCGGCATATTTTGTTTTCATGAAATAGCATCTGTACCTTGATGAATGTTCCTTTTGGTGTCTTTGCATTTTCCCAGCCACCCAGTTTTATTACTGAGAAGTGAGAGGGAATCAATCTTTTCTTTTCTTTTCTTTTCTTTTCTTTTCTTTTCTTTTCTTTTCTTTTCTCTTTCTTTTTTCCTGGCAAATCTGAAACTGAATTACCACAAGACAACAGCCTTTCATCAGTATTTGAAGAAATAAAACAGTTCCTGCAGTTGGCCTGTGCTGTTCTCTGGCAATGCAAGAAATTTATGGTGGCTCAAGTGCCAGAGAGTTCCAAGGTCACTTTCTTTTCAGCAAGAAAGGAATAGCGAATCCACACAGCATCACTGTGCTGATTAAACAGTCTGAGGTGAACTAAGCACTGGGGTGAGAAATTGAGTTTTGTGTATATAAGGACATCTCTATGAGAGAAGGAACATCTGTAGGAAAAATGTAGGCGTAAACTGGCTTTATTTAATTTCTTGGTTTGCTGTCAGGCCCTCACAAGTATGACTGCTGTGATCTAACTAAATGGCACCCTAAAAATCTTCAGTTCATTTCTTCTAACAGAGAAATATGGTTGTCCTTACTTTGCTTGAGCTGTCACACGAATGCTAGAAATCAGGATATTTCTACAACAGATGCTTTTATAATGAACCCCCATTCTCAAACATGCCTGATCAAATCACATCAATTTGGCCTTGTCTATGGGACACAAAACCCAGGACATTGCTTAGGCCCTGCTTTTATGGAATTTACAACCTAGATTGACTCTATTAGTTTCTCAGGGCTTCCATAACAAATTACCACAAGCTTGGGGGCTTAAAACGACAGAAATGTATTCTCTCATAGTTCTGGAGAAGTTCAAAATCAAGATGTCTGCACAGGCACTGGGGGAGACTCCATTCCTCTTGCCTCTTCCAGCTTCTGGAAGCTGTTGGCATTCCTGAGCTTGTGGCCACGGCACTCTAGGCTCTGTAGAGAGCTGTTGCCACATAGCCTCTGTAGCCTCTTCATCTTCTCTGCATGTCTCATAAAAATATTTTTTCATTGGCTTTAGGGCTCAAGATTATTTCATCTTGAGATACTGAGCTTAATTTCTCTGCTAAGACCTTTTTTAGAGATAAGATCTCAGTCACAGTCCTGTGGGTTAGGACCTGGAGACATCATTCAATTCACCACAATGGCACAGTGACTAATGCCAACAAGGTCAAGCGGAAGGTGACTGCAGGTGTTCCCCTGATTAACAACTTTTCTGCTAATTGCTTTGCATGAGAATGGGAAAGCATATCCAAGTTGGAATGACCCTCAATCATGGCTACACACAAGGTACCAAGTACAGGGGCAAACTGGCTTGAGGACATACCTGCAGACCATTTTACAGGCAAGGAAAATATAAAATGAGAAGAGTAAGGGAAATCTTAGGTAACTACTTCCCCTCAATTGTCCATGGGAGGGAAAGAGTCTATTATAGCAGAGAAATATTAGCAGAGGGGTGAGATAAAAGAGTAGCTATTTCAGGATTGGATCATTCCATTTATAAATGCATCAAAAAATGACTTTTTCCTCACCCTGTAGCTGAAAGCTTTTGATGATTACAAACAGACAACCTTCTTCCAATTTTCACATTTTCTGAAGGAAACTTTTTTTTTTTTCAAATCATTTTTAAGCTAGTTACAACATAGTTGTAAAATGTGGTGAGGTTTTATGCATTTAGTCTCTCAGCTTCTATGGTTACCCCTACCCACCCCTCTGCCTGCAATTGAGCACCATTCCTGTAGTATCTGCTCAGGTGCCAGGTGAGGGGGAAGATGTGGAAAGATTGGATGGGATGCCAAGAAAGTGATGGAAGCTCTTTTCTTTAGGGAATCAGACCATGCCTTGTGTTCTTCCCCCCTGATGTTTCTTCCAGGCCTTTGCTGACAGAATAGAAAGTTACATACTGCCCACTGAACCCTTGGAATTAACTTGATACACTCTCTGGGGAGCTTCTTTTAAAGTATGGACTCTTCATAGCATTTGGACCTATCTGATATTTTCTTATTGGATTTATTGGATTATGTGTTTATCATTTATTTGATTGCATGAAGAGGGAACCTCGTCTATATTGTTCACTACTGAATTTCCCAACACCCAGGAAAGAGTTTGACACTCAAATATGCATTTGATACATGAATGATGGCCCTAGGTGTCTAGGGCAGCAATCTATGGAGCTGTCTACCAAAACTCTACTGATGCCATTGCTTAGAACCCAAAATAAGAGGAATAAATTAAACTGAAATAAATTTGTAAATGTTACTTTAAAAAATAGTTTGAATATATATCCCCTTAGAATTCTCTTAACCTACAAATAACCTCTACATAAAAGAAAGGAAAAGACATAGAACAACGTCTTCCTTCTACTACTTTCACCATGGATCACTCTTTATTGTCACTACTACTTTTGAATACCAATACCAAATAATCAGAGTGTTGAGCAAGTTGTAAAGTGTTTACCAGTTGTAAAGAACCAGCAGAGAGAACTCAAATGGGAAGTTGTGGTGGCAGTTCTACCTTTCCCCACTGGGTAGTGACAGTGCCAGGGACGTATGAGAGGGTGGAACACCAGCTGGAGGCATGAATCAGAAATGAGTGGGTGATAGCCTGCTTCTGAAGGGTGTCTCATAATGCAATTCTTCTCTCATTATGAAAAAAAATAGACTTGTCTATTTTTATTTTTTTGTTATATATATCTATTATTTTGTTAAAATAAACGTCAGCTCCCCCCCATTCAATTATCAAATTGGCAGGATCCCATATCCCACAACACATTCCATATTAAAGTACTCTTAGGTACCTCAAAAATATTTAATGGGATGGCAAAAGCCCAAGTGCCTCTGCATAGCCAGGTCTCCCTGGTGTGAGCAGATAACCCAATTGCCAACTCAGGGATTATGCCAAATACCATTCAATATTAAAGTGTTAGACCAGGGCAGAGGTATACAGAAGTCAGTCTCTGCAGCTGACATTCCACCAAATCTTGGTTACAGCCAGCTGGTGTTCATGCATCTGTTACCCAAACTCTTTTCTAGCTCCCATCAAAGTGTCTGGACAATTGGGAAATCTGTACTTTTAGGCACCTAAAGCAAAGTCTCTGACCAGTGGGCTATATTGTGTTGAGGTACACATATATATTGTGTTGAAGGTGGGGTAGATTGGAAAGAGGCACAGCGGAGTCTTGAAGACAGAGTTGTCAAGGCCCCTAAGGGAACTCTTGCTAAGGATGGTGAGTCAGGGGCTAGCAGGATCCCAGAGGGGTACTCAGGGAACACAGAATGACCATGATATATGTGAGAATCTGGGGGAGGAAGAAGCTGTCTATAAATGTACAGATAATAAACTTTTTGAAACATTGAACCCCAAAGAGGAGAACTGAACCCAAGAGGGGAGGATGCTTTTATGAACAAGTTCACAGAAGATATGGGGCTGTAAGCTGGTTGGGTGGAGTCATGTGACTGGAGGATATTAATCAGAATTCAGCACTTCATTTCAGAGCACTAAGGGGAATGGAGAATGTGAGGAACAGCTTGGGTATATAAAGATTGGAAGCTAAGACTCATTCTATGAACCCAATACTTATAGAAAGGGGGATAATATGCGGCCAAAATTTAAGCAGAGAAACACCAGCTCACAAAATGTGGCTGTTTATATTAATATGACCTCCTACGTACCCATGTTAGGTGATTTTCAGATTACTTTATTAAATCCATTTAATTAACATCTTAAAATACTTACCTCCACTTTGCACAGATAAATATATGTCAGTATGCTTAATGGAAACTGACCTGGATACAATCATACAAACAAAAGAAAACGTGCCCTAAAGATTTCAAGGTAATGATGTTATTTGAAAAACATGACATACAAGACGAAAAATAGTGAGGAGAAAAATGAATTAAGCTTTTCTTAAACCTAATGAAGTTTTGCTTTTCCACTCATTGTTTTTAAATTTGCTTACTTCAAAGAAGAGTTTTTAATTAACTTAATTTCAACACAATTACTGTGTTATTAAAAGTAAGCTTCATAGCTTTCAAGTCCTAAATAAAATTTTATCAATATATTTAGCTTGATATCATCTATCAATTTAGCGGCAAAAGAATGTTAACATTAATCATTGAAAGGTTTACTTCTGGAGAAAATTAAACCCTTGCTGCTCTGAATTTCTCATCACTGGACATTCTTAAAATATGTGTAATGATACATATACTCAAAAATAAATATAAGAATCATACACACCAATATAAGTCTTTGTTGTTTTCAAAAGCAAATAGAATAATTAGATCATGTTATAATCACAATTCCGCACCTCTACTAAAACCAGTGACTTGTACACTTTAACTAGGTGAGTTTCATGGTATATAAATTATATCTCAATAAAGCTGTTTTTAAAAGAGGAAATAGAAATCCCAATTTAAAATTTCATAATGTTATTAAACAACTATAGGACATGCAGTCATTATTAAAAACTCAGTTGTTTTGAATTACTGGTCATTCAACATTTTTTAAAAACTATTAACTTAATAGAAGTCAATGTAGCATCAGAAGGACACTTAGGGGATCAACTTTATAGTTGGTTGTTAACTTTAATGTGACCTCTAGTGTTTGAGTTACAAACCCTACAATGTTGAAATATTTTAAAAATTTTTATGAGGATTAGAGGATTTCAAAAGATAATATTTAGCTAAATATTATCCCTAGATTCAAAGTATTTATACTTGAGGGGTTGGGTGAGCCTGGTGGTGGGTATTAAGGAGGGCACATATTGCATGGAGCACTGGGTATGGTACATAAACAATGAATCTTCAAACACTGAAAAAAAAATTAAATTAAATTAAAAAATAATAATAAAGTCCTATGATTACATGTTGAGAATTTCAGGTCTTTGTTATTTTTTTATTAGCCCACTTATTCTATCAATCTAAATTGTCCATCTAAGTTATTTTAATATTCCTTCTTTTGTGACTTTTTTTGAGTGCAGACCTCAAAAATGTGTATGCACATGCCTATCCTGATAGGGATTAAAGTTGGGTTGGGATTAATGCTGCCAAAGGGCTAGTGAGAGACTATGGCAACTAAAATTTTCATCCATTAATAGTCAGAATCAAAATAGTAGACCTACTTTAGACAACACTTTGGCAGTTTCTTATAACGTTAAATATACATTTGTGTGTGACCCAGCAACCAAAGTAAACAAAGTAAAATGAACATCTAAGTTTACATACATGTACACAAAATATATGCAAATGTTTATAAAGACTTTATTGGTAATTGCCCCAAACTGGAAACACCTGAAATGCCCCTGCACTGGGAATGATTGAAGAAAATGTGGACATCCATTCAGTGGAATAGCATCCCAAAAGAAAAAAAGAAGCCAACCATTGATAGACCCTAAAATAAAGATAAATCTAAAGTCCGTTATGCTACATGAAAGAAGCCAACTCAAAGGACTCTAATTCCATTAACATTACATTTTAAAAAGACAAAGCTAAAATTAAAAAAAAAAAGACAAAGCTATAGAAACAGAAAAAAAAAGTCAGTGTTTTCTTTTCTTTTCTTTGTTTAATTTATTAATTTGTCAGAGAGAGGGAGAGAGAGCGAGCAAGCACAGGCAGACAGAGTGGCAGGCAGAGGCAGAGGGAGAAGCAGGCTCCCTGCCGAGCAAGGAGCCAGATGCGGGACTCTATCCCAGGATGCTGGGACCATGACCTGAGCCGAAGGCAGCCGCTTAACCAACTGAGCCACCCAGGCGTCCCAAGTCAGTGTTTTCTAGAGTATGCACATGGGGGCAAGAATTAACCATAAAAAGCATGAAAAACCTTTGGGGGATGTTGGGGCAGTTCTATATCTTCATTATTGAAGTGGTTATACAACTCTAGCATTTGTCAAAACACAGAACTCTGCAATGAAAATAATAGCTCTTCCTGTATGTAAAGTATATTTAGATTTTTTTTAAATGGAAACAAGGAGTTTCAATGAAATGTTGGTTATTTCTCAGAAACGATGACCAAGTCAGGAAAGAACTCAAACAAAAACAAATTAACAGTGAATCAGGAATCACATATCTGATGGGACAGTCTCATACTTCAAACTCTGAGGACCTCATGGATAATTAATTCCAGGGAGATGCTGATGACACAGGTGCCCAGTGGAGGTCTTGCAGCCATTTTCCATGTGGTTCTGGGAGAGAGATAAGATTTAGTACTTAATGGTAGTATAGCGTATATCTTCCCTCCTATGAATCTAGAGTGGTATTTTATATGGACCATATTTTGGCAAATTGAAAGAGTTATCACTCAAATAATTTTCTGTGTTTTGGGGTTGGGATTAAGAATGCTGTCTAGGGGAAGCCCTTCTTATAGACTCCCCATTCCTGATAAAGGATGCCTAGGGTAAATAACTTCCACATGGCCCTGGTGAACATGTTTGAAATTCTGCTTGGTTCTGGGATTGGGTCCTCCCCAGAAAGGGAGGAAGGGAACTGATGACAGAGATAAGTGCCGGGCATTGCCTATCACTGGTACCAGCATCGATCACACCAATAAAATACATTTTTCCTAATTAAAAAAAAAAAAAGGTTTCTTTTCTTCTTTTCCTACGCCCCCCCCCAACCGCCCATGTTGCATCTCCACTTCCTCATATCAGGGAGATCATAACAAGATGGGATGGGGAGGGAGATAAACCATAAGTCACTCTTAATCTCACAAAACAAACTGAGGGTTGCTGGGGGGAGGGGGATCGGGAGAGGGGGGTGGGGTAATGGACATTGGGGAGGATATGTGCTATGGTGAGTGCTGTGAAGTGTGTAAACCTGGCAATTCACAGACATGTACCCCTGGGGATAAAAATACATTATATGTTTATAAAAAATAAAATAAAAATAAAAGGTATAAGGTAAGAGGCAAGGAGACAAAAGAATGTTGTTAAAATAATTTATAAAATGATATCAATATTTTGACTTAAGGGAGGTTAAGAGAATTACAAGATTCATTTGTGTGTATGTGCTTTTACATGTATATATGCCCCCATCAACTTGTGTGGTTGTGATATCTATCCATCTATGACCTGTCTATTCATCCATCCATCTATCTACCTACCCAACTTGCTTGGCTGTGATCTCTCTTTCTCCTCCCGCTCCCTCCCTATTATTATATTTTTATCTAGCTAACTAGAGAGAGAGAAATTCACTATGATATGCATATTATTTTGGGACATTTATCTTAGACATAAGTATGTAGGTACATTGAAGTTTGGGGATAACATTTTTCATACTATTTAGTGAGCATCTATCTGCTCTCTGTCATGGAACTGTAGTAAATCTTTTCTATTCATTCACTATTTAAATCTTTAAAGCAGTTCCTCCCAAAACATAGTGCCAGAACTTGTGGAGTTCACCTTTCAGGGAATCCACAAGGTCTATACTTTTTCAATTACAAAACTGTTTGAGCCTGGGTTTCCTTTAAACATTTCAATAAAAACAATGTATCACAGCAGATGGAATACAGGAACAGATAAGAGAATCTGGTTGTTTTATATTAAGCCAGACATTAAAGAGATCTACAAAGTTATAATACAATGCTAGTCCTCTAAGTTTTGGGTGGGAGTTTTTTTGTTGTTGTTGTTGTTTCTGTAATTACAGTTATTGTTTTTAAGAAATATATGTCATTTATGTTCATCTGTGATAGGTATATTATAATTTTAAAATAATTTAGTATTTTTTGATTTCTTGGTTTTAAGATCCAGTGTGATTAATATCCATAGGTAGCATAGATAGCACCCATCTGTCATGAAGTGAAAGCCCCTTTGGGTTCCCAACAAATTTTGAAGTGTGAAAGAGGCACTGAGACAAAAAAAAAAAAAAAAAAAAAAGACTTGCTGTTTCAGAAAAGTCCTATGATCATCTCCATTTTCAGAACTCCAATATCTCACAAATGTTAAGTGGCAGAGCCACCTGACCACTCCCTACCCTCCAGGATTTGCTGTCTTCTGTGTCTTCATTTTGGGAGCATTTGTAAATAGTGTTTCTCTCAAAAGGGCATATATGCCATTTAGGTTCTCTCCCCCCAGAACCTGCTACTTCAAGTGGGACAGGATAATGATAGGGCACAGACAATATTCCTACCTCCTACACTCGCATTGCTCTTCAGTCTTTTCTGGAGGGCATCAAAGATATGGCTTCACTGATGTGCTAGAGAAAGGCTCACAGAAAGGAGCAGGATGTATTGTCACAGAAGCTGTGGACAGGTGAGTTCCTGCCCCATACCACCCCCCGACCCTTTGCTTTCCTGGTTCCCAGAAAATCCACTACCTGCCTGTATCCTTGTGGGTAGTTGCGTATCATTCTGGAAGGAGTACAACTTTGGAATCAATCAGCTTGCCTTTGAAACTATTCCTCTGCCACTTAACAAACTCTTCCATTTGGGGAAAGCTGATTTTCCTCTGTTGGCCTTAGTCTCCTCCTCTGTAAAATGGGTGATGACACACCCCATTTGAACATGATACAAAGGGTGGGAGAATTTAATAAGTTAACACAATTAAAGTGCTTGCAGTAGGCAAGAGTAGGCAAGGAGGACATGTAGACATCCTCACTTCTTTTCCCCCTTGATTTTTTCTCTCCTAAATGCTCTTCTCTCTTCTCTGTGGATATATGGTCAAAGGAGATCTAGAGAACCCTGAGGTTTTATGATGGTGTTTTTGTATTTTCTATTTAGATTCTGGAGTTCTGAAGGGAGGGTTGTGGGGGAAATTTAAAGTTACTTCATAAATGTTTCTACAGATGTTTAAGATGTGCTCTGCTTTTTTGATGTGCAAAGTATAAAATACTTCTATGTTATTCTATTTTCTCTCAAGAGAACTCTTTAAAGTAGGAAGAATTTATCCTCATTTCATTATTGGGAGACAGAGGCCCAACAGAATAAAGATAATGCCTGAGGCTGCTAGACCCCATGTGTAAACTAGCATCTCTTCTTTTCCTTTGCTCTTCTTTCTCTTGCCCCTCAGCCTGGAGCAAGACCAGGGTGGGGTGAACAATGCACAATGCACAGAAACCTCATGCCACTTCTATAGACTGTTCTGATGATATTTCTTTCTATCTCTCATCTGTTTCCTTTGTAAGAGAACAGAAAATAAGATGACAAAGAGCAGGTTGTTTACACCTGTTAGGCAGCTCTTTAAATTCTTCATGGATGTGGGGGAGTTAAGATGGCAGAGAAATAGGAAGATCCTGGGCTTGCCTCATCCCTAAAACACAGCGGTACTGAAGTCAGATCACGTGAAACACCCTGGAAATTGATCTGAGGACTGGAGAAGGATCTCCACATTTGGCGAGAGACAGTGTGGCAGGTGCAAGGTGCAGGAAGTGAATTGGGGGAGAGAACAATGGTGGTGTCTTGGAGGGGTGGTAGGCCTTTCCACAGGGAGAGAAAAGGGAGAAAAAGAGTGAGGGGTGGAGAGAGTGCATGTCAGGTTCACACAAGAAGAAAACCTCTCTGGACCATGGACTAGGGGAGTGAGGGGGACTGAGTGTCTCAGGTTTTGGGTAAACAGTGTGTGGAGCTCAAATTCTGAGGTTCTGGAAGTACACAACTTTCAAAGAAGCAGAGTTGTGGCATGCACTCCCAGGGAGAAGGAAGGTGCTGGCCCAGGAGCAGGGCACTCCCCTTCCTGGAGTAAATTTAGAAGAGGGAATACAAAAGACCCTACAGGCACCACCAAATGGTCTTTTATGGGGACAGAGGCAGGTGCAGAGAGTGGATAACCTGGTCATGCTTTTCATTGTGACGTACCATAAGACTCTGCACACTGTGTAGGCATAGGACTGTTTTTCTGGGACAAGAGACATCAGACACAGCACTGTGAGGTTCTACTCCAGAGAAGGGGAGTGGGTCCATATGTTGTAGGGTCCTTTAAGATTTGGAGTTTTGAATCCCAGCCACATGCCAAAGATAAAACTCAGGAAAGCTGTGGCACTGGGCACACTAATGGCCCTCATTATTGTGTGTGGGTTTCCTGAACAGCACAGGGTGTGAGATCCCTATGCCAGAGATGAGAAGGTGGGGTGGCACCATTTTCCTCTCTCCACCAGCAGGGAAGGATTTCAGAGACCAACACAGCAGTTCCCAGTGGAGGCTGGAGCCACTTCCACCAAACCCTGCCCCCTTGTGCCTGACAAGTGCATATTTACTGGGCAGGTCTGACTCTGAGCTGGTACAGTGAGCTTCTCCCCCACCCCCTCCAGAAGACCAGCACAGGCAGCACCCCATATGCACCAAGTCTACTAATCATGGAGTGCTTCAAAACATCACCTGCAGTTCTGGTGGAAATAGGACCAGGCTTGACCTTTTTCTTTTTCTTGATTTGGTTCTTTGGAATCAAACTTATAGAGTTTTTTTGTTTGTTAGTGTTTTGGGGTTTATTTTTGTTTGTTTTTTGTTTTTTTCATTTCTTTTTCTTTTGTGGGGTGGGGAGGAATCAAGTTTCTTTTTTTCTTCTTTCTTTCCTTTTTTTTTTTCTTTTTTCCTTTCTTTTTCATTGGAATCAGGCTTATAATTTTTTTGTTTGGTTGGGTTTTTTTTTATTCCTTTTCTCTGTTTGGGATCAGGTCCCCCCCCCCCCTTTTCTTTTCTTTTCTTTTCTTTTTTTTCCAGAAAACTTTAACAAATCAAAGAATACCTCCTTAAAGGTCCAAAGATTCTCCACTGCAAGCAAGGAGGAACTGTGCAGAGGACTGACCAGTGAGGAAGAGTAGCTGAAACCCAACAGCAGAATGGATATAGAATACAACAGAAACACTTCCTGAAGCTCCTGGCTCTGGACAGTGTATAAGCCCTTTTTAATATAACATTACTCCCAGATGTATGAAACATAATAATATTTCAAAACACACACACATTGAAGACAGAAACCCAGCCAAAATGGCAAGATGGAGGACTTCTCCCCCCAGAAAATGTCAAAAAGAAATCATAGCCAGGGACTTGCTCAAAATAGATATAAACAGAGTATCAGAACAAGAATTTAGAACAACAGTCATAAGACTACTACATCAGCATGAAAAAAGGATAGAACACCAGAGAAGCCATTGCTACAGAGATAAAGACCTAAAAACTCATCAGGTTACAATAAAAAAAAAATACTGTAACTGAGATGCAAAACTGACTAGATATAATCACAACAAGTATTGAAGAAGCAAAGGAGAGAATAGTGAGATAGAAGATAAAATTATGGAATATAATGAAGCTGAAAAGAAGAAGGAAACAAAACTATTAGATGATAAAGGTAGACATAGGGAACTCAGTAATTCCATAAAGCGAAATAATATCCATATCATAAGAGTCCCAGAAGAAGAAGAGTGGGAAATAGGGGCAGAAGGCTTACTTGAACAAGTTATAGTTAAGAACGTCCCTAATCTGGGGAAAGCAACAGACATTCAAGTCCAAGAGTCACAGAGAACTCCCCTCAAAATCAACAAAAACAGATCAATACCACAACATATCACAGAGAAACTTGTAAAACACAAAAATAAAGGGAGAATTCTGAAAACAGCTAATGACAAAAGATCCTTAACCTATGAGGGTAGGCACATAAGGTTAACAGCAGATCTGTCTACTGAAACTTGGCAGGCCAAAAGCAAGTGGCAGGAAATATTCAATGTCCTAAAGAGTGAAAATATGCAACCAAGAATACTATATCCAGCAAGGGTGTCATTCAGAATAGGAGAGATAAAGTGTTTTCAAGACAAGCAAACACTAAAGGAGTTTTGAACACTAAACCAGCTCTGCAAAAAATATTAAAGGGACCCTCTGAGTAGGAAAGAGAGACCAAAAGCAACAAAGCATAAAAAGGAATGGAGACAATCTATAGGAACAGTGACTTTACAGGTAATACAATGGCACTAAATTCATATCTATCAATAATTACTCTGAATGTAAATGGACTCAATGTTCCAACCAAAAACAGATGATATCAGAATAAAAATAGACCCACTGATATACTGCTTACAAGAGACTTTAGATCCAAACATATCTCCAGATTTAAAGTGAGGGGGTGAAGAACTACTTATCATGCTAATGCACCTCAAAATAAAGCTGGAATAACCATATTTGTATCAGAGGGACTAGATTTTAAACCAAAGACTAATAAGAGATGAAGACTGGAACTATAGCATAATAAAAGGGTCTATCCAAGAAGAAAATCTAACAATTGTAAATATTTATGCCCCTAACTTGAAAGAAGCCAAATATATAAATCAATTAATAACATACCTAAAGAAATCCATTGATAACAGTTCAGGAATTGTAGGGGACTTTAACACCCCACTCACAGCAATGGACAGATTATTTAAGCAGAAGATCAGCAAAGAAATAGTGGCTTTGAATGACACAATGGACTGGATGAGCTTAACAGATACATTTAGAGCATTTCATCCTCAAGCAGCAGAATACACATTCTTTTTGAGTGCACATGGAACACTCTCCAGAGCAGATCAAATACTGGGTCACAAATCAAACCTCAACCACTACAAAAAGACTGAGATCATACCATGCATATTTTTAGACCATAATGCTATGAAGCTTGAAGTCAGCCACAAGTAAAAAATTGGAAAGACCACAAATACATGGAGGTTAAAGAACATTCTACTAAAGGATGAAAGGATAAACCAGGAAATTAAAGAAGAATTTTAAAAAATACATGGGACCAAATGAAAGCATGACAGTCCAAAACCTTCAGGATGCATAGAAGAGGGAAGTATATAACAATACAGACCTTCCTCAAGAAGCGAAAGTCTCAAACAAACAACCTAAACTTATACCTAAAGGAGCTGGAAAAAAGTAGCAAATAAAATCTAAAGCCATCAGAAGAAGGGGAATAATAAAGATTAAAGCAGAAATAAATGATATAGAAATTAAACAAAAAAAAACCTGTAGAAGAAATCAACAAAACCAGGAGCTGATTCTTTGAAAGATTAACAAAATTGATAAATCTCTAGCCAGAATTATCAAAAAGAAAAGATAAAAGACCCAAATAAAATCATGAATGAAAGAGGAGAGAGCACAACCAACTTTATAGAAATACAAATAATTATAAGAGAATATTGTGAGCAGTTATATGCCAGAAAATTAGGCAATCTAGAAGAAATGGATAAATTCCTGGCAACATACAAACTACCAAAACTGAATCATAGAGAAAAAGGAAATATGAACAGACCTTATAACCAGTAAAGAACTCAATCAAGGATGCCTGGATAGCTCAGTTGGTTAAGTGTCTGCCTTTGGCTCAGGTCATGATCCCAAGGTCTTGGGATAGAGCCCTGCATTGGGCTTCCTATTTGGCAGGAAGCCTGCTTCTCCCTTTCCCTTAGCATTCTGCCCTCCTCCTTTGTGTGTGCTCTCACTCTCTCTCTCTCAAATAAATAAATGAAATCTTTAAAAAATAAGAAATTGAGTCAGTAATCAAATATCTCCCAACACCCAAGTGTCCAGCACCAGATGGCTTCCCAGGGGAATTCTACCAAACCTTTAAAGAAGAATTAATACCCATTCTTCTGAAATGGTTCTAAAAACTAGAAATGGAAGGAAAACTTCCAAACTCATTCTATGAGTTACCTTGATTCCAAAACCAGACAAAGAACCAACTAAAAAGGAGGATTACAGACCAATATCCCTGATGAATAGGGATACAAAAATTCTCAACAAGATACTAGCTAATTGAATCCAACATTATATTAAAAGGATTATTTACCATGACCAAGAGGGATTTATTCCTTGGCTTCAGGGTTTGTTCAATATCTACAAATCAATCAATGTGATATAATACATTAATGGAAAAAAAAAAGGTATAAGAACCATATATCCTCTCAATAGACACAGAAAAAGCATTTAATAAAATACAACATCCTTTCTTGAAAAAAAATTCAAGAAAGTAGGGATAGAAGAACCATACCTCAATATCACAAAGGCCATATATGAAAGACACAAAGGCCTTTGTCTTAATATCATCTTTAATGGGAAAAAACTGAGAGCTTTTTCTCTAAGGTCAGGAACATGATGGAAATGTCCACCCTCACCACTCTTGTTCAACAACAGAGTGTGGGAAATCCTAGCCTCAGCAATCAGACAACAATAAAAAAAGGCATTCATATCAGCAAAAAAGAAGTCAAACTTTCACTCTTTGCAGATGACATGATACTCTATGTAGGAAACCTGAAGGACTCCACCAAAAGACTACTAGGACTAATAGGAATTCAGCATAGTCACAGAATATAAATAGATGCACAAAAGTCTGTTGTATTTCTATGCACCAATAACAAAACAGCAGAAAGAGAAATGAAGGAATCAGTCCCATTTACAGTTGCACCAAAAATGGTAAGATACCTAGGAATAAACCTAACGAAAGAGGTAAAAGATCTGTACTCTAAAAACTATAGAACATTTATGAAAGAAATTGAAGAGTACACGAAGAAATGGAAAAATATTCCATGCTCATGGATTGAAAGAAGAAATATTGTTAAAATGTCTATACTACCCAAAGCAATTTATACATTAAATACAATCCTTATCAATATAACACCAGCATTTTTCACAAAGCTAGAACAAATGATTGTAAAATTTGTATGAAACCAGAAAAGACTCCGAATAGCCAAAATAATGTTGAAAAAGAAAACCGAAGCAATTTCAGACTTCAAGCTCTTTTACAAGGCTGTATTCATTAAGACAGTGTGGTACTGACATAAAAACAGATACAATGGAACAGAATAGAGAATCCAAAAATAGACCCACAACCATATATCCAACTAATCTTTGACATTTGAAAGAATATCAAATGGAAAAAAGACAGTCTCTTCAATAAATGGAACAGGGGAAATTGGACAAGAACATGCAGAAGAATGAAACTGAACCACTGTCTTACACCATACACAAAAATAAATTCAAAATGGATGAAAGACCTAAATATGAGACAGGAATCCATAAAAATCCTAGAGGAGAACAGGTAGCAACTTCTTTGACCTCAGCTGCAGTAACTTATTTATTAATTTTTATTTGTTTTTTTAAAGATTTATTTATTTACTTTAGAGAGAGGGTATGTATGTGTGAGTGGGGGGTGGAGCAGAAGGAAAAGGAGAGAATCTTAAGCAGCTGCCCCACCGAGCATGGAGCCCAATACACGGGTCAGTCTCACAACGCTGACAACATAACCTAAGCCAAAACCAAGAACTGGGTGCTCAACCAACTGAGTCACTCAAGTATCCTACAACCACTTCTTACTAGACACATTTCCAGACTCAAAGGAAACAAAACAAAAATGAACTATTGGGAATTCATGGAGATAAAAACTTCTGCAAAGCAAACAGTCAACCAATCTAAAAGGCAATAAATGGAATGTGAGAAGATATTTGCAAATGGCATATCAATCAGATAAAGCACTGGTAACTAAAATCTACAAAGAACTTATCAAACTCAACTTCCAAAAAATAAAAAATCCAGTTAAGACATGTACAGACATGTCTCAAAAGAAGACATTAAAATGGCCAACAGGCACATGGAAAAATGCTCAACATCACTAATCGCCAGGGAAATACAAATCAAAGCCACAATGAGATACCATCTCACTCTGGTCAGAATGGCTAAAATTAACACCTTAGGAAAGGAGATGTTGGTGAGGATTCAGAGAAAGGGAAACACTCTTATTCTGTTGGTGGGAATGCAAACTGGTGCAACCACTCCTGAAAACAACATGGAGGTTCCTCAAAAGTTAAATATAGAGCTACCCTATGAGCCAGCAATTGCGGTACTAGGTATTTTCCAAAGGATACAAAAATAGTGATTTGAAGAGGCACATGCACCCCAATATTAATAGCAGCACTATCCACAATAACGGAAATGTGAAAAGAACCCAAACGTCCATCAACTGATGAATGGATAAAGAAGATGTGGGGTATGCAAACAGAGACACACACACACACACACACACACACACACACACACAAGAATATCACTCAGCCATAAAAAAGAATGAAATCTTGGGGTGCCTGGGTGGTTCAGTTGGTTGAGCAACTGGCTCTTGGTTTCAGCACAGGTCATAATCTCATGGGTCATGGGACTGAGCTCTGTGTTGGGCTCTGTGCTCAATGGAGAGCGCTTGAAAGATCCTGTCCCTCTGACCCGCCCACTCCCACACCTTATACTATATTTGCTTTCTATCTCTCTCTCTAAAATAAATAAGTAAATCTTTAAAAAAAAAGATTAAAATCTTGCCATTTGCAATGACATGGCACTAGAGTATATAATGCTTAGTGAAATAGAGAAAGACAAATACAATATGATTTCACTTATATGTGGAATTTAAGAAGCAAAACAGATGAACATAGGGGAGGTAAAGGAAAAATAAGATAAAAGCAGCAATGGAGGCAAACCACAGAGGACTCTTACCTAGAGGAACAAACCAAGGATTGCTGGAGGGGAGGTGGGTGGGGGACGAGCTACATGGGTAATGGTCATTAAGGGAGGCATTTTTTGTAATGAGCACTGGGTGTTTTTTGCAAGTGATGAATCACTAAATTCTACCCTTGAAACTAATACCACACTATATATTAACTATCTCAAATTTAAATAAAATCTTGACAGAAAATAAAGATGCTTTCTATAAAATAAAATAAAATAAAATTCCTCATCAATCTCTAATCACAGCAAATAAAGCTTGAACCATGTGACATTTCTGATATTCAACTATTTTTTTTTAAACCTAATAGTCTTTGGGCACAAGCAGCTTTAATAGGTTAAGGAGAGCCAGCAACCTTAAGAAAGCTTCCCATGCTCATGAGGAAAATTACAGATCAAATGGTCTCCAGGAAAATACTTTAGTAGAATACCAGGAACAAGAGATTAGAAGTAATGGTTAGAAGTAAGAGGTTAGAAGTATCAGTTATAAGTAACATGTACAAAACAGTGCTAACACAGTATACTGAGTAAGTTCAATAGCTGTTTGAAATGAGGTACAAATTAAGGGGATGGGACCTTTTTTGAGTCTGTCATTTTTTCCAAAGGAGTTGAAGCCAAGAAGGAGACAATAAACAAAGAAGGCATGAATGAATGTGTGCACACTCCCTCTGTAAGGACTTTATAAATTTAGTGAGACGCGAGCCCCTGTCCAGCTGGACCTTTTCCTATTTATCAGCAATAAAGAATGCTGATGGAAGCTTCATCATCACTTGCCCAACCTTCATGATAAATTAGGAAAATATTTCAGTTTTGTTCTCCTTCCCACTCCTCAACCCAATAGCAAGTTAATTCAGAAACATCATGCTTTAGGGGAGTGAACCCACTTCAGAGGAAAGGAACAAGTTCCTTGCTATCGGAAAAAAACATAATTATATAATTATATCATTATATAAAACCAGTATTATGTTTATTATTAATGGATCTTCCATAGTGGGGGATCACATGAAATATGGTAACTCTATTTTATAAAAGTCCTTTATTCTACCAAGTAATTTATGAAATACTACACAGAACACAATTCCTTCCCTAAATCTGCCAATTTGGAAAGGGTTTCTGAAAATATGGCCTTTTAAATATTAAATTTGAAGCCTCCTAAAATGAGGATGCTTTATTCAGTCTACTGCCACTTTTCAAAAAATTAAAACTAGAGGGTATTATGCTGAGCAGAATAAGTCTGTGAAAGACTTCCACACATGATTTCACTCATGTGTGGAATTTAAGAGACAAAACAGATGAACATAGGGGAAGGGAAGGAAAAATAAGATTAAAACAGGGAGACAAAGCATAAGAGACTCAACTATAGGAAACAAACTGAGGGTTGCTGGAGGGGAGGTGGGTGGGGGGAAGAGGGTAACTGGGTGGTTAAGTAGGGCACTTGATGGAATGAGCACTGGGTGTTATTTGCAACTGATGAATCACTAAAGTCTACCTCTGAAAGTAATAATACACTATATGTTAATTAAATTGAATTTAAATATTAAAGAAGTGTAAGAATTATGAAAATAATTTTCCCCTTTTTGTGAACTTAAGGAAGAATCAAGCCTGAGCCATAACAGAAGTGAGTTATGTTACTCCATTCAGGTGGCTGGTGTTCATTTGGGCTTACAGAAAACTGAGCTTGGCATCTGCCCTTTGGAACTTCAATATTTCTAAGAGATCTATATTTCTGAAATGGATATCCCACCCAGGCCTTTTTGAATCAACTATTCCTACCAAGGTTATCCCTGCAAGCCATTATCAGTGTTGAGGTGAGTTAATATGAGTAGCCAAGAGCAATTAATAAATGTCAATTAAACCAGGGATTCTTTTCTTTCTATAATCATAGGCAGAGATCCCAAGAGAGCCTTGTGCTAAGCCCGATTTTGATTATACCATAAGGTTTCTCTGCATTAATTAGAGGACCTCATGAAGCATACACTTGTCTGCTGCTGCCAGGTCAACATCTGGACCCCCCCAGCTCACAACTTCCCAAATGACAGTCTATCACACCAAACAGCTGAGAACTTCCATCAAGAATAATCAAGACAAATGTCCTGGAAATAAAGGAATAGCAGCTCCAAAGGGCCTCATTCAGGAGAGTTTGAACATGGAGCATGTTTTAAAAAGATAGGCTACATGATGCTACAGTAAAAGTAGCCCCAACTTTTACTGGCTGAGCCCAATACAAAGTTATTTCCCACTCATTCTATATTTGGCCATGAGTCAGGACCACTGTCCTTTCATGCAGCATCAATCCTGCGGCCCCCCCATGCCAACCTCTCCCTCCATGATCACAGGTGTGTGGGGGGAAGAAAGAACCAAAGAATCAAGCATCAGCAATTAGGTCTGACAGCCTAGAAATCACACACAGCATTTCGCTCACATTTCAATGGCCAAGCAAGTCTCATGGTCATGCCTCACTTGAAGGAGCAGGAAACAGATCATCTTGGGGTGCCTGCCTTTGGCTGAGGTCATGATCCCAAGTTCCTGGGATCCAGTCCAGCATCAGGTTCCCTGCTCTGCAGGGAGCCTCCTTCTCCCTCTGCCTGCCACTCCTCTTCCTTGTGCTCGCTCTCTCTCTCTCTCTCTCTCTCTGTGTCAAATTAATAAATAAAATCTTAAAAAAAAAAGGAAAGAAAATGAGATCATCTCATGTGTCTAGAGAGGGAGAGGAACTTAATATATTGCTGAACCACAAGAATAACAAAAGTAAAATCTGAATTGAATAAATGGAGACTCTGACCACATTTAAAGCCACAGGATAGGAAACTGTAAGAACTAATTCGTTGTCAAAGAAGGGAAGTTCAGAGATGATTTACTTCAATCCAATGTAAACCCTTCTTTAGGAAAACAATCTTTCTGCTACTCCTTGTGTTAACACCTGTATATGAATTAGGCTTGCTGATTCACTGGCTTGCTGATGCTGTCGAAGACAAACTCCAACCACGACAAGAGCTTCTCTGGGAAGGGACTGGGCAGTCCCAGTCTCCTGGGATGAGCACCGTCTCTTAAAGTCTTCCCTGGTGCCTCGTTCATTTCACAAAAAATAAAACTTGGTTGAAAAACATTCTCAAATTTTCTAATTGTCTGAGGCTCTTCTCCAAGGGCAGAACATACTATAAATAGTTAACCTTCAGAGCAATCGCAGGTTCCTTCCCCAGCCCTATTCAAGTAAAGTTCCACAAAAATTGGCCTTGGAGCACTCAGCAAATTTTGTCACCCTCATGATTCCTTCTTTGAGTGATACCTGGACATCCCAGGTTATCTTAGTTCAAGGACAAGCGGCTCATAGGCATAAGTTGATTGAATTTATTTAAAATGAGCTGCATGAGTGACCTGAATGGGATGTCCTGTTTACTGAAGGAGAAACTTGCTGCATTTTCCTGCTCACAGCCCTGTACAGAGAGTGGTTGTTGGCAGGTGGGGGACAGAGCAGGGGAGGAGGGGAGAAAACGAGTTAATGCCACAGCCAATGATTCTGAAAAAGCCTCCTGCTCTGAAACTGATAACATGGGGGTGAGATCAGTTGAAGGGTTTCAGCACACTGGGTAAGGGGGCAGTTTAAAAGGTCAGGTCAAAGCAATCAGTAGAATTTACTCAAACATCTGTAGCTTCTTAGGGCTTTTAATGAGAATTTCCATATTAACATTTGGTTTTACCATGGTACTGCATAATTTTATACTCAATTTACCCCTGACAGGTTACAGGCATCACAACATTCTTATCAAATTGACTTTCCATAATGTAGAAAGAGACGGAAGTTTTATGATACTCTTTGTAGACTAAGGGGGAGAGGGTACGAGAGAGAATAACTTTAAGGCAAGGAAACCAAAACCAGGCTCCTTTGAATATTTATCCTTTTTTTTCATGAATTTTTAATATTCATCAAAAATACATTAACAGTCTTGTTTCGCTTCAGCCTGGGGATCATTTACAAAATAGACGGTGGTGTTCAGATCTAAACAGCAAGTCTTTACCTCAGCAACAGAAACTAATTGGGTTTAGGAAATAAACCCATTAACTCACATAGGAACTGAGGGTGTAGATTCAGTTTCTAGAAGTTTTCGTACCAAAAAAATTCTGAAGAAACTTGGGAATCATCTGAAGCGTGGAGCATTGTAGCACTGATGGAGGACCCTGAGTTATTAGATTCTATAGACTAAATGCTACTGATATATTTTTTTTACGCTATTGATGTTTGATGGTCAAATTATTTACTTTAAAATATGAAATCTTTGCAGTGGGACCAAAAACCACCACCTATACCCACTTCCTACGGAAAAGTGGCAAGATGTTAATAGCCTAGGTTTGAGTCCTGTGTTGTACTGCTATTACTGGAGATAGATCACAAGCCAAAGTAGCTGGATGGAAACGTTTAGATGTGCTTCTGAAGGAATCAGTCCACTAGATCCTTATTTCTAGAGCTTCTAAATAATATATCTTAGGTAGGATTTACCCTGCAATGTTGTTCTTCCTCTCTCAAATCAATCTGGTTCAATTCTGTATTTATAAGTACATTGATTTGAAATAAGCTTATGCTGGACTTGCGTCCACAGAGATGGTCCACAAAACTGGGGACAGAAGTCATGCTGTTCTTTTATCAAGAAGACAAAAATAAAAAAATAAAAAAAACCATCAGGGCACCTGGGTGGCTCAGTTGTTAAGCATCTCCCTTCATCTCAGGTTAGGATCCCAGGGTCCTGAGATCATGCCCTGAATCAGGCTCCTTGCTCAGTGGGGGACTGCTTCTTTCTTTCCCTCTGCTTGCTGTTCTGCTTGCTTGTACTCTCTTTCTCTCTCTGTGTCAAATAAATACATAAATCTTAACAACAAAAAAAGAAAGAAAACCAAAAAAACAAAAGTAGAAGTAACTGAAAAAAGAGACATAAGACAAACAAAAAAATCCTCTGCGTATCATGTTCATCAAAGTGTTAAACAAAAATTAGACATGAGTTTAATCCTTGATGGTATAAACAGTATGAACTCTTTGACCTTCACAGTTGACACTTCCTTCTTCAAGTGGTCAAAGATTTCATTTCATTAGACCCAGGGTCCTAGCCACCCCCTGGCCTTGCAAAGAACAATGTCTTGAGAGTCAAATGAGATTAAAGCTCTTAGCTAATCTCCTGCTTTTAAAATTAACCTATATAGAAAGTTATAGAAGACAACTTTGGCTTAAGAGAAAGGAAATAATGCTAACCTTGACAATTTGAAAGCAAATATATATCTGAAAGAAAATAAAACATAGACAAGAAGGAAGAGTAGGCAGAGGTGGTGCCCAAGTATTGACATAAATAGAGGTATGATAAAGGCAAGCAAGAGAGCTCAAACAATAAAACTACCATCCGTGGGAAATGGGGAGAAAAGTGAATTAAACACTCATCTTTCATAACAGTGAGTCAACAGACTTCATGTAAAGTTAATAAATCAAGAAATAATAGATATGTAAAGTTAAGGAAGTAACCAACAGAGAAAAAGAAAATTAAAACAGGATTTGGGACAAGAGAGGGAAGGAATGCATCATAAGCTCTTAAGTACTCTTTAAATTTTAAAAGCCACGCACGCTTGTAATTTTTTGGAAAAGTAAAGAGTAAAGAAAGAAGTAAAGAAATAATTGGGAAGCACGCATTACATTGATTTACAGCACAGCCGAGAGCAGAGAACATCCATTTATAACTCTGACAGCTCAGTGAACAGTGGGTGGAAAGCAAGTTTTCATAAGCAGACATTCTGGCCCACACCAGGTCCTCCGAAAAGAGAAAGGAGCTGGGATGGGCGGATGTCAGCTAAAGGAGGGCCCCAGCATGGAACCCTGGCTTTGCCATTTGACTTAGGAGTTTGCCCCTCTCCCCCATCCCCTGACCCAGGAGGCTATTTGTAACACTGACCTTCAAAAACCCAGATAGACACACCCAGAGTCTGTATTCTATTAAAATTAATTCTGCATCATCAAGAAGACAGGAATCATACATGCAAATCAAGTGATCCATGTAGTTAAGGAAAAAAAAATGAGCTAGGAATAAACAAGAGAGAGGCACTTTGGAAGGGGTGAGCAAAGGGTCCAACGTGGGTGATGGAACCCTCTGGGGAATGTTCAGGAAAGTGAAGCCAGCTCAGAGAATATGACAGTCAGAAGAAACCCAAGAACTTTCTCATCTAGGGATCTTAACCCAGATAGAATGCAGCAGTCCATACACTGGGATTGGGGGAAAAAAATTCTTAATTAACCTCTATCTGAAACTTAGTGTTTCCTTAAACTGTGAATGAAAGCCCCCAACCATAACAGCACTAGCATTGACACTTTGATACTTGTTGAAATGGCAGGTAATTTTGTATTGCATTACTGTTTCTGCAGATATCTTTAAATATGGCTTACACTAATTATTCTTTATATTATAGTCATTCTTAGATCTACCACTAGATCTTATTACTTAACATGTTAACAAATACATGCATACATTACTCTAACCTAGATATGTTTTTAACATTTTTGTTACCCTACTTCAATAAACGTGGTTTCTTTTATAAGCCTATGTATTTTACTGCAAGCATTTAAAAATTAATTCTGAGCAGAAGTCTACAGGCTTCACCAGACTTCCCAGGGGATCAATGACACACAGAAGTTAGAAATCTCTGGAGTCCTGCTGTATTAGTTTTCTATTTTTGTACAAAAACGTTACTGCCAACTTAGAACCTCAAACACTGCAATTTATTGTTGCCGCATTTCTGTGGGTCAGCAGTCAAGGCACAGTTTAGTTACATCCTCTGCTCAGGGTCTCACAAGACTGAAATCACACTGTTGGCTGAGCTGGGGTTCTCATCTGGAGTTCAGCCTCTTTCTAAACTCATCCAGATTATTGGCACAATTTAGCTCCTTGCCACTTATAAGTCTGAATCTTACAGTTCCTTGAGGTTGCACACTATCCCCGACCACCCCCACCTGCCAAAGGTGGTTCTCTCTACAACATGGAAGTTTGCTTCCTTTTAGGTAAGTCTTCCATTTCTTACCTATGAACCCTCTTTTATGAACTCAACTGATTAGGCCAGGCCCACTGAATATAATCTTCCTTCTGATTAACTCAAAGTCAACTGAAGGAAAGACAAGCAAGGAGGGCTTCCAGGTTTCACCACTTACCATTGGCAGTTTGCTTTAAGAATTGTATCCTTTTAAAACACTTGCTTCTTCCAGGTGACAGCCATCCCCTGATGGAGGGCCTGTTGCTATGCTACCATTGTCCTGTGACCAAGTATATGGGCTACTGGGGAAGGCAACAGCAGCTGAAGGCACAGAATGCCTGAGGAAGGAGGAAGCTAATGGGCTCGGGAAACATTAAACAGTAGAAGTCCAGTTTGTAGTCCCAGGCAACCCAGATGTTGCCTAGTTAATGGTAGTGCTTAAGGCCCACATTTGGCTCTCGACTGCCTCCCAAAATATGCCAGGTAAATAGGGAAGGGCCAGAGGCTGATTTTTACCCGGTTTGGCTCTTGCGTACCATGATGACTCAGACGCCCAGGCAGTGGGTTTCAGATGACACAGGCAGAGCTGCAGAAGACCGGGAAATCGAGCTGACAGCCTATGAGTGTGCTTGAGCTCAGGTCAGCATGTCTATTCTCACCGCAAGGGAAGCCACCCATCACTCCAAACTGGGCATGGGAGAGAAGCGTTTCAGTGTTGTCCCCCTCCACAAATCCTAGGCAAACTAAAATCTGACTGTCATTGCTGCAGTAATAGACTGACTTCAGACTGAAAAATTAAGTGCACCATCACACTTAACCTGGCCTAAGGAACCAAGCCAGTGTATCGAATCCCCTACTTGTCAGATACCCACTCCAAGCAAGACAAGGCTCCTTCCAAACTGCAGTGTTTCAGTACAGTTCCCCAGCCTCAGCTCAGCCCCAGCATGGGGCAAACACAGTAAGTTCAGAATGATTCCGATTTATGTTGTATCAGACAATGACATACCATTTTAAGTGGCTTCTGTCCTCCTAAGGGAAGTGAAAAGGTGATTCTATATTTAGAATCTATCCTAAAGATTTGGGATGGATAAGGGCGTAATTGGAGAGCTGCCTTTTTCAAAGGCCGACTGAGTGATCAGACTTTAGGTTATATATATTTTTAAAATATCACCTTCATCCTAAAACATAATGACTTTTTTCAGAGCAACAAACCCGGATGGAACGAGCTCTCTCTTCAGAAATAGTCTGCTGAGTTTCAGGTGTTATCAGGCATACTGGAGAAAGGGAGTCAGCAAAGAACCCATGTCCCCAGGAGGGTGGTGTTGAGGAGACGCAGATAAGATTTGGATTGTGGTTAATCAAGATACATAAACACAAAAAGAAGGTGGGGTATGGACAAATGGGCAAATCTCAGGTCCTTAGCCTTTTCTGTCTCTTCGATCCTATTGGCAGTCTGATGAGCTGATGGGCCCTTCGTCAGGACAATATTTTTCAATGCATAAGGTGAAATGCACAAGGGTACAAAGCAAAAACTGAATGATATCAAAACTTACTAAATATTAAAAAGCCGAAATTTGTAATATAGTAATGTTTGTGCTTTTATTGGCATATTAAATAACGAGAACTAGTGACAAGTCAAATAATATAATTTAAAAATAGTGATAGAGTAAATGACATTTTAAGATATGGGGAACAATTCTGTTGTTATTTAAATAATTGTGATTATTTCTTTTGAAGCCGAAGAACCAGATACTGTTGATACTACTGAAGTTGGCTGCCTATATACAAACTGAAAATAGTGCTACATTTCAGTGAAATAAAAATGTTTTCCTTTTTTTTTTCTTTACAAGTTCATGAACCCTCCTCCTAACTACCCAATTTGAGTCTGTAGACTACAGGTCAAGAACTAACGAAAATTACCTTGTCACTGTAGATTAAATAATTCATGTCAAGAAAGTCAAAGCTTCTTTTACCAGATTAAGCTGATAATTGCTAAACCCCATTATCTTTTCTGCAGTTTCAAAGAGTGAGAAAAATGAAGGAAAATTGATTTTCTTGTAGAATTTTATAATCATACTAGACTAGTAGAAGAGTGGAAAACCCTATTTAATTTTAATTCTGCCTCTGTGGAGTCAAGAATATATACAACATGCAAATATATGCAACCAGTTTTCAAATTAACATACTGACCCAGGAGCATTGGCACTGGAAAACAAAATAGAAATAAAAATCAGGGGCACCTGGGTGGCTCAGTCGTTAAGCGTCTGCCTTCAGCTCAGGTCATGATCCCAGGGTCCTAGGATCAAGCCCCACATCGGGCTCTCTGCTCAGCAGGAAGCCCACTTCGCCCTCTCCCACTCCCCTGCTTGTGTTCCTGCTCTCTCTCTGTCAAATAAATAAATAAATAATATTTTTAAAAATTTTTTTAAATTTAAAAAATTAAAAAAAATAAAAATCAGAGCGTAGTTTTCAAGCACCAGGAGGTACGAAAATGTTGGCTTGCTCCCTAGAGTTCGGAGTGTACCTTCTACAATTTTGTCTATGACATAAGGAAAGATTTTTTTGCCCCTGACCTACTGTTGCTTCCGAAGAAAAACCCCCTTTTTGAGAGAGATACTCACAACCAACCTCCATATGAAAAAGAACCAGGTTATACTTTCCTCTGAGTAATGAAGTCCATTTCATCTGCTCATAGTTAGGAAAATCCCCAAATACAAAAACATATTTATAATCACATTTGAAGTAGAGCTTATCATCCCCAAAGGAAGATACTTTGCTTTATGAAATAATTCCCTATGGTAGCTTTAACTCAATCAACTTAGTCAAATGCCACCTTGTGCTAGGAACTCCGCTAGGTGGTGAAGGTATAAGCATCAATTAGAAAGATACCTTGTCCTAGAGGGGCTCACTTGGGTGGAAATTCCTTGAAACTGAAGGTCACCTGTGCCCATTACTGTTTTAAAACTCATTATGCTGATAGAGACACTGTGTTGAGGGGGCAGGAGACCTTGAAGACAGAGCTTTAGAAGCCATGGTTAATTGAAGACAGTGAGCAGACATAAAGATAAAGCCTCCTAGGATTCTGAGGGAGTAGGGAGAACACAAGGTTATTTTCTCTCAAGGCAGCAGTGATAGCACAGAGTTGAGATCATGCCTCTAGGGTCATCTTTGGGAGCAGAGGCTTTGGAAGGGACACAGGGTCATAATAAACTCTAAGAGAAAGACTGGAACAAGAATGAAGCCAAGAAGTTAGTAGGCCTGCCTCCTTTCCCCATGGAACAGCAAGTCTACATCTTCAATGCACTGAGTGTGACTGGATTTCTCTCTAGGAGCTGGAGAAAGAACAGTATGCTATACCCAAACAAGAAAGGGTCAAACCAACCTGCTCATAACCAGCCACAGGATGAGAGATACAGGAGTCATGTCAATGTGACAAAGGCACAGAATCCTCAGGCATAGAGGTTCAGGACCTCATTTCCTGGGTGTTCGGGGGGCAAGGGGGTGGGCAACAAAGTTTCAGAGAGCCAAGGTCACATGAGAAGTCAATGCATGCACACTTGTCAGGAACAGCACTCAGGTGTGACATGAATTACACCTTGAATGAGGATGTTAAATGTATGATTCCAGAAATAGACTCTTAACAAAAGGACTGAAACCATAAAATTGGCAGTTGCACAACAGAGTGTGAAGGACTGAAAATGGTGTGCGAGTGTGTGTCTTATACCCTCATTCTGGGGGCTTTGGCTCATCGTGTGCTGCGAGTCAGCCCCCTTCTTTTCTAGTAACGGGAATCACTCTCTCAAGTTCTACCCCAGTGAACCAGCGTGGGTGGAATATCCCCAAGGGAAAACTGTCTATGGATTTTGTGCCCCTAGCAATCCATGGGTGGAATATAGGCCCTCCATCCATGGCCAGAGCCCCATGTCTTTAGAACCTTAAAGAAGAATGCAGTGTTTGAGGGAAGATGCATATGGATTCAGAGAGTCAAGGTCATAGCCAGGGAATACCTGGGCCACAGACATACCTAGATAATTCATAAGGTGGATGCCAAAAAGACATGAGATGGGCTAACACACACACTTCTGATTTTTTCTTTAAATATTTTTATTTACATATGACAGACAGAGATCACAAGTAGGCAGAGAGGCAGGCAGAGGGAGAGGGGGAAGCAGGCTCCCCGCTGAGCAGAGAGCCCAACGTGGGGCTCGATCCCAGGACCCTGGGACCATGACCTGAGCCGAAGGCAGAGGCTTTAACCCACTGAGCCACCCAGGTGCTCCTGACTTTTTCTTTAAACATAAGAAAACCCATTAGGCAGAGAAAATCAAAACTTATGAGAGAAGAAAATGATGAAGTGTGTTATAGGCCTTAGCAAAGAAGAAAAAAATCTATTTTAAGACCTTGAATTAGCATTAACAGAAGGCAGAGGGGAAGGGAATATAAGAGCAGAGTAGCAGCAGACAAGAGCCACAGGGGGCTGTTCACAGCCCCTGCTGGCCCTCCTTCCAGATCTCTCCCCATCCTTATGTGGGGGAAGGTCTATATAGGAAGACACTGGGGAATGACAGTTGGGAGCTAGTGATGGGGCCTTTAGCGTTTGCCTTGAAAATCCATTTTCCCAGCACAAATAGTTTATTTAGGTTTTATGTCTCAGACTGTCTTAATTCGCATCCCCTGGATACAGCCTCTGACTCAGAGCTGTTACTCAAAGGTTTTTCCAGGGTATGCTTTCTCAGGAGATACGTCTATGGATGTGAGAAAGGTGGGACTGAGCAGGGAGAAAATCTGGCCCTCAATGCCATTACAACAGAGACTTTGATGACCTTACAAGGAGCTCTGGAGCTGGGATGACCTGGGTTGTCCCAATAGAGGCAAAAGAGTCAAGCCTTTGTGTCGTTGGTCAGTCACTGCCTCTGCTGCCTCTCCTTAAGCACAGCAGGCCCCTCAGAACATGGGCAATTTCCAGGGAGAGCCCCCATTGTGAGCAGCCAGCAAATGAAATTTCTGGCAACTTGGGGGGGGTGGTATTGTCCTCAAGAGGGGACCTGGATGACACAACATAATATCCACCATAGAGATCAATAAATAGGGGCATGCTGATGGAAATCATGGAGGCCTCAAGTCCCTTCCTTCCGCCTTCCTCCTCCTCATATTGTTAGGCAGGGTTCTCATGTGAGCCAAGCTAAATTGTGATACTGTCTACTTAGAGACAGCATCGAATTCCACAGGTTAAGGGTTTAGTCCTATAAGACTGCCCACCAACCCCGTTTCAGATGACAGTGGCAAGTCTAGATTGTTACCTGTGCTTTTGACCAACCAGCTACAGATGGAAGATTCCAAATCCCTCTTTGGGTCTGATTAATTTATTAGAGCGGCTAACAAAACTCAGAACTCAGATGTTTTACCAACTAGATTATTATAGTATTATAGATTACTATAGATTATTATTGGTTTATTATAAACGTATACAACCCAGGAACAGCCAGATGGAAGAGATGCATAGGGCAAGTTTTAGCGCAAGGGCACAGAGCTTCCCTACCCTCTCCAAGTGGGGACCCTTCCCAAATACCCCTCTGTTCCTCAACCCCAGAAGCTCTCTGAACTTGGTCCTTTTGGGTTTTGATGGAGGCTTTATTGTATAGGCATGACTGAGTAAAGCATTAACCAGTGGCAATTGATCCAATCTCCAGCACCTCTTCCCTTGAAGAGGTGAGGGGCTAGGACTGCAAGTCCCAACCTTCTAATCACAAGGTTGATTCTACAGGCAACCAGACCCCATCCTTAGGCGGGGTCTAAAAATCACTTTATTCGCATAATAAGGGACCTCTAGCTCTTCTTCAAGAAATTCCAAGGTTTCTAAGAGCTTTGTCCCAGAAAAGGGGACAAAGCCCAAATATACTTTTTTTTTTTTTTAAATAAATCAAAATGTCACACCAGCTCCTCAGGGCATGACTGGATTCTCTCTTGTTCTAACTGAGCATCTTAGTGTTTCAGCATCAGAGGATGTTGATACCAGAAGAGCCTCAGAGACCTACTATAAACTCCTCGTTCTTTCAGCTCGAGGGAACTGATAAAGGCCACACAGCGAGAATTAATGTCAGCTTCCTACCACAGTAGGAGGCTGACTAGAGAACAGAAAGCAGGAAAGAGCTATGGATAGGGGTGAGGACTTGGACACTTGGAAGCCTGAATATTCTTTTTTTTTTTTTTTTTAAAGATTTTATCCATTTACTTGACAGACAGAGATCACAAGTAGGCAGAGAGGCAGGCAGAGAGTGAGAGGGGAAAGCAGGCTACCCGCCGAGCAGAGAGCCCAATGCAGGGCTCTCTCCCAGGACTCTGGGGTCATGACACGAGCTGAAGGCAGAGACTTTAACCCACTGAGCCACCCAGGCGCCCCAAGCCTGAATATTCTGAGACACTGGGAAGGGATACAGCTGAGTTACTACCTGTGAAGATTACAGATCCCGCCCCCTGATTCTCTTTCCCTTTTACCCAGCTTTGTGGCTTGTGGTCTAGGAAGGAGAAATTTAAAACATTTTTATTACCCACATGATGTGAATCAGCCATTTCTTGATTGTGTGTGAGTCATCTACAGCTAAGATGACTCTACATCCGTGTTGGCTTGAAGCAGCCTCATTTTACCCCTGGGATCCTGGTGTAATTATTAAAAGCACATCCTTTCACTGCCCAGAGAGGTCTTGTTTGGTCAGTATGGTTACCTGAGCTAGAGCCAAGTGGGGTTTTCAAGTATTACAGAGTCCTAGCTGGGCTTCCTCACACTCTCTCTCCTATTTTTAGGTCCAGAGGCCTCCTCCATGTTCTCCTCTCTTGCCTGGGCACCCTATTGGTCAGTCTCCCTTGCACCGGTGTTTGCTTATGGAATATGGGTGGAAGTGAGGTCACCACTTCCAGAAACTGGCCTTAGTGCGAGCCTGTCTCCTCCCATCAACACCCCATACAGCAGATGGTAAGGACCTAGAGAAGGAAGAAGCCACAAGATAGAAGTTGCCTGGGTCTCTGAATGCCTGATGAGCAAAACAAAACCAAACAAACCACATTAGACTAAGGTGAGCAAGAAATAATTTGCTATTGTTTTAAGCCACTAACATGTGAGGTTAACTGCTACGGCAATTAGACTCCATAACTAATATACTTCTCTTCCAGATCTCCATCTGAAGCCTTGCCCTGGCTTTCCTAGGAGCAGAGCCTGAGCCAGGGATTCAGATAAATATGGCTCATGGAGGAAGGGCTCCTAGAAGGAGAGGAATCAGGGAAGGCTAAGAGGGCAGGGGAAGTTGCTGAGCAAGAATGTGGCCTGAACCATGGGGACTTCTGAGACCCTTTTGAGCTATACCCCCTTAAAACATGGGAGTTGGCCTTTCTACCTCCCTATGAGTTCATCATTGGCTTTAAGGTGTCTCCTGGGGGTTGGGAGAAGAGAAAGGCATTAGTGGCCCTGAGTGCTGAGGGTAATTTTTCACTTGGAGCATGAGGGTTGGAGAAGGAAGCTGTGAGTCCGCAGCAATCCATACACATGGCATCTGGGGGTAGGGGCATCAGCCTCCTAAAGGGGACCTGGACAGGACACCACTGCTTTGCATTCACCTGCAATTACAAAAACCACTATGAACCCATGTCAGTGTGGCTTTAATTACCAATTTGGCCCCCCTATCATAAATATTTTTACTGGGAATTAAGAAAGCCTAAGGAGAATTAAAGGAAAACATTTTAAAATCACTCAATAGAGTTCTCTGTTGCAAGCAATTAAAATATGTTTTCAAAATGATTCTGGCTGGGGGGTAGAACATGGGCAAAATGGGTAAAGGGGAGGGGGAGATACAGGCTTCCAGTTATGGAATGAAGAAGTCATGGGGATAAAAGGTACAGCATAGGGAATATAGTCAATGGTATTGTAATACTGTTGTATGGTAGAAACACTTGTGCTAGGCACAATGTATAAAGTTATCAAATCACTATGTTGCACACCTGAAATAATGTGACAGGGTGTGTTAACTATACTACAGTTTTTAAAAGGACTGGGGTCAATTTAGCGGAAGAGGAATTTATTAGCAAAGGGGATTATTAGCAAGAGGGATTTTTATGAACAAGTAGCTCCAGAAATTGGTGGGAAGTAGGGGGAATGTAGCTTGAAAAAATGGCAGGAATCAAGGAAGGTCAGGCAGAAAGAAACATAGCCAAGTTCACCACATCCAAACAGGATGCTACTGAGGCACTATCAGTGCTGAACACCACTGCCATCATCTCCAACTTTACCCTATAAGTGTAAACAGGGAGTCCCTTATACAGAGATCTACCTATACAACTTTAGGGTTGACAGTTTAATGCTTAGAGTGAAAGCTGCAGAAGAACCATCGGGGAGCTGGCTGGAGTACTCTGTTGAAAAGCATGAGTACTTCTGCCTGTCCTTCCACCATCTGAACTTTATGCCATTGGCCTTTTAAGCCTTTGGAATGTCAAGAGATCCCTTCAAAAATGGAAATACCTTTAACATTTTTCTTAACACCTTAGCTATCAGCCAGCACTATAGTTAGGACCAGGTTCTAGTTAGCTAAGGACAAGGCAGTAATGATTTGGGGTATCACATGTTCAGATGGAAAAAGAAATGCTGGTGTATGATACATATCTGGATTTACTTAGAGTTTTTTGAGGCATTCATTGACCACATTGGGTTTCCTTGCTAGAGCCTTGCTTTTGTTTTCAAATTGGTAATGAACGTCAGCAGAAAGACGTATCATTTCTGAAACCAGAGCCCATCACCCATCTTCAAGAAGCAGTACACAGACTACAGGGCACAACTGGGCCCTACTTCTGACTCCGGTACAGAATCTCCAGCCCTTTTGGGTTCTCGACACCAGGAGACTCAACTAATGGGCTTATTTTGCTCATGTATATTTTAAAATAAATTGTATTTTAGCTGGTATGATTGATTTCAAAAATGACCTCCCTGGATCCAGGCCCGTTGCCCAGATATGATTTTCCAGATCTTCCCATCAAGATGTGGAATCCATTTCCCCACTGTCTGAATATACCAGTTCTGAAACTTATTTTGGTCAACAGAATGACAGAAGTGTCAGCCTGTCAGTTCTGAGTCTTGGCCTTGTAAGGGTGTGTGCACGTCTCTTCTTTCCTGGGGCCCTGCCCTGGCTAGGATAAGAGACACGGGGAGTAAAGATGGGCTATTCCAGTGGAAGTCATTTGGAAACATCCAACCCTAACCAACCTGAGTGCTGACCACAGACAAGTAAGTGGTCCCAGTGTAGGCCAGAAGAACAACTGAACTGAGCCCAGCCCAAATCATGAACGTGCAGAATCATGCATTAACAAAATGGTTGTTTAAGCCACTAAGCAAAGGGGTGCTTTGTTGAGCTACAAAAACCAGCTACTACAGAGAGAGAATTAGCTTTTGCCAGATGGCCACAGGCAGCATAGAAAGGTAATCAAAGTCTGGGCAATCACACTCACGTGTATCTGCCCTGAGACTTTATCTTCTGTTTAGTATTCCCTATACGCCAGGACTGTGCAGAGGCATGTGAGTCTCAGTCACTTGGCAGGCATTAATTATTTGACCATGTATCACTGCCATTTCCAGGAGAACTTGATAATACCCAACGGCTGCTCACTTCCAATTCCAAGAAAGCTGAGAAGAAAAAAAAAATAATGGGTCTCAACACATTTGTAGTAATCACTAGCTGCATAATTAAAATAGAAATCTGTCATCTACAGCCAGGGGTAAAGCAGGTAAAATTAAACATAAACTGTCATAAAAATAATTAAAAACTAGACTTTTAAATTAAAAGACATCTTTTAATAATTAGTTAACATTTGCTATTGTTCTAAACAGACTTGCCGTTAACCTTTAACACGTTGCTCAGGTGGTCCTTTCTTAGCTGAATTTTAATTATGCTTGAGGGAAAGTAAAAAAAGTGATCTATTCATTAATCTATTAAGTGCCTGTTCTGTATAAGGTAGGCCTTCAATGGGATGCCTCAAAGAATAGGACAGTCTGTGCTTTCAGTAATATGACCATACAGAAGGGAAGATAAGTACTCCAAAATATCACTTAATTGTTGAGTCTTAGTTAATTGACATAAAGAAAAGGACTTCTCAAGAAGGTAACATCTGAACTACTTGTAGAGATGGGGCACGAGGTTGGTATTTAGAACACACCAAGGCTATACATGGCTGCAAAGGAAGCAACTGATGGACAACTTCAGAACTACGTTCAACAGCGGATTAAGTTCTAGCAACTCTCAGGAAGGGGACTGTTGCTGAACAACCTGAATAGGGGTTGTTTTCTGAAACAAGAGTGTCTTCAGAAAACAACCCCTATTCATCCCTTAGAGGTTCAGCCAAGTTTCCTTAAGCAAATAAATCTTCTTAGAGCTATACATCCTAGCAGCAGAGGAATGAGAGTCATGAGGCAACTCTGGCTAAAAGAGCTTCTGCAGAAAGACCAGGGATCTGATTTCTCCCAATTCCAGCTGTTCCAAGTCACAAAAAGGTCATGACTATCTTTTGTTACCTCTATGGGGACCCATCCCCTGTTCCCTGGGTTGAGTATTTCCAATGAATTGTGTATTTGGCATTACAGCACCACTATGGCTTTAAGACAATGTTTGATTTGGTCTACCTCATTGGAAGGAATAGAACTGACTTTGAACAATGAACAAATGTTTCCCTCCTCACAAATTGAAGCGCCCAGCTCCTGCAAGCACGTCTCCCTCCTACCTGCCTCTGTCCCCAGTTACTCTGCCTTTCCTTTAGATGGTGTGGGTAAAAGATCCATGATCCTAGACAAAGCACACTCCCCCTATCTGCACCAACCTTTTCCTTTTCAACACTCAAGGCAATCAATTCATCAATGTTTCCCTCTTTTCTGTATTGTTATTTTTCCTTGTTCTTATAAGTCACATGATTATATTTTTCCCATTTATAAAGAAAATCATTTCTGACTTCCAGCAAACAAATAAAACTTTTTACTTTCTCTTTTCACAAAACTCCTTAAAAGAGAAACCTATACTCACCATCACCAATTTCTCCTGTCCCATTCTCTATTAAAACCATGTCGACCAAGATTTGCCCCCTCATTCCAATTAATCTCTTCTTACAAGATCATCAGTGGTATGCATGCTTCTCAGGCTAACAGTTATCTGTCCTTATCTTAGTCCTATCTTAGTAGCTTTGCACAAAGTTGAAAACTCCCTCCTCCTTGAAAACATTTCTTCTCTTGATGTCCATGGCATTGCATTCCCATTGTTTTTCTCCCGTACTCTAAGCACTTACTCTAAGATTCCATTGCTGGTTCCTTACCATCTTCATGGCATTGGCAATTCCAAGTGCCCCAGGGTTTAGGCCTTGGCTTTTTTCATTGTTTTATCTGAACTCATTCCTTTGATGATGTCAACCAGTCTCATGGCCTTGAATAGTTTCAGATATACACACAAGCATATAAAAGAGGCTCCAAAATTCATCTCCACAGCTTGGACCTCTCCTCTAATCATCTCACTATCTGATGGCCTCTCTACCTGAATGACTAACACATACCTTAAACATAACAGGCCCAGACTGAACTTCAACTTCTTTTATTCCAGGACCTTCACTGTCCTTCCCATCTCAGAATATGGAAATTCCTTGCTTCCAGCCAATTGGGCAAAAATCCTTGCCATCATCCTTAACACCACTCTTTCATACTGCACATCTGAACTATCAGCAAATTTAATTGACTAGGAATCAAAATATTTTAAAAATCCAACCAATTCAGTGACTTATCATTACATCTACTACAAGACCCTTGGCTAGCCACCACTATCACCTATAGTGTGATGGCTTCTTATCTTGTATCTACACACACACACACACACACACACACACACCCTCCATTCCCAGGTACCATTAGCCTTTGTAGTTGCTTTTCTTCTTTCTCCTTTCTGGTTTTCCACACTTCTTTCTTAAAATAAGTAAGAGTTTCCATCTTGTTTTGTAAGGTCTTCCTCCCTGGCCTTTTTTCTAGAATGTCAACCAGCATCACCACCACTATTCTTCCCAACCCCTTTCTTGCTTGACTTTCTTCTCTTTAGCAGCTCTATACATCTAAAGTTTTACATATTTTATTTATTGATCCCTGGTCTATGGAATATAAGCTACACAAAGTTAGGGATTTCAGGCTAATCACAGCTTGTATTGATTTCATTCTTGTTACCAGCCAATCATGTTTTTTCCCCCGAACCTGACACCTTGTCAGGTGCTTTGTAGTTTACACCAAGAGAGGTTGATTATATTTCTCTGCCCCACTGTTGTTGGGCTCAGCCATAAAACTTGCTTTGATCAATGGAATTTAGGCAGATGTGGTTGTGTGGCAGATCCAACCCTAGGCTTTAAGAGGAACTATATGTTTCCACACACTTCTTATACTTTTGTCATTGTTATGAGAAGCACATGCCTCATGTAGAAACTGGTCCCAGAAGGTTATGGGCTATATGTTGTACACTCAAACAACCTATAGAAACTGTAGGTTAGAGTCTTGCTCAGCTGAGCCCAAGCTTGATTAGGCAGACCCTAATCACCTGACACATACACAAAAGAGAAATAAATCCATATTATTTTATGTCACTGAGATGCTGAGATTGCTGTGCACCAACGACCAACTAATATACTGTTACATCCACAGATCCTGGCACATAATAAGTACCTGATTTTTAAAAAAACTGATGAATAAATATCCATAAATCATTTTATCTTTGGGAGTCATTAGTGCTTACCAAATATTCTGTCTTTGTGTCTTCTCACAGAGACCACAGGGCCATGTGACTGGTTCCAACCAATGAGTTATGAACTAAAGCGACAGTGTGTCATTTCCAGGCTACAGCCTTTATTGGAAGACATTCTAAACCTCTATTTTTCCCTCTGGTAGTGAGAAGGAATTTTTGCAATGATAGCTGCTTTCTGTGCAGGAGCAGTGAACAGACCCTCCTGCTCACCTGCTCGACATGTAACTTCCATGAGAAATAACCTGTTGCTGCCTTTAAACACTGAGATTTCTGGTTTGTTTGTTACTGTAGCATAATCTAACTTATACCTTATCTCTGCAAGACTATATACAAATGAGACATGGGTTTAGAGTCATTTTATTTATTATTATATTCTGATATAATATTTATTATTTATTATTAATTCCAAGTGGTATGGGGGTACCATCCTTATATCCTTGTTTTGTGAGGTAGTAAGTTTTCTAACAGAAGTTTTTGCTCTAAAGGAACTTGGGCTGAAATCTGGAAATAGACACACATTGGATGTGTGACATTAGATAAATCATTTAAGCACTCTGGCCATGCTTCTTATTTGACAAATAGGACTAATAATATCCCTCTCAGAGGTTATTGTTGTCATTCATTCATATACCTGGCATTTATTGAGGATGTTTTGAGCTCAGATTTTAAGCTCAAGGAACTTAATGTCCAGGTGGGGGCAAGCCAGAGGCCCATATCACTGTGTTAGCAGGCATGGCATGGGACATTTGTCAGGGGAAGCAGGAAGACACCATGCATGACTCAGAAGCAATTACCTGGGCCAGAGAAAAGCATAACTTGGAGTCTAGTTTCTAAACAAGCATCATTTTCCATGCATAGCTCTCTGGCCCATTAAGTTGCTCTCTATCACTTCTTTGCAAAAGTGCCTGCTTCTCGGGGCACCTGGGTGGCTCAGTGGGTTAACCCTCTGCCTTTGGCTCAGGTCACGGTCTCAGGGTCCTGGGATCGAGCCCTACATTAGGCTGCCTGCTTAGCGGGGAGCCTGCTTTCCCCTCTCTCTCTGCCTGCCTCTCTGCCTACTTGTGATCTTTCTCTCCATCAAATAAATAAGATTAAAAAAAAAAGTGCCTGCTTCTCATTCAAGAGTACCTAATGTTTTATTTTTATATTTTTAAAAAGATTTTATTTACTTATTTGAGAGAGAGAAAGAGAGCATAAGCAGAGGCAGGGAGAGGGAGAAGCAGACTCTTCACTGAGCAGGGAGCCTGACACAGGGCTTCATCCCAGGACCCTGGGATCACAACCTGAGCTGAAGGCAGATGCTTAACTGACTGAGCCACCCAGGGGCCCCAGTACCTAATGTTTTAAACATGAGTTTGCTGTCCCAGATAGCATCATGGCCCTAGAAAAGCTGATGTCTGGTAAACTTCCAATTCCTACAAAACCATTTCAGGCCATTGGAACTCCTTACAACTCTCTCTCCTTCACTGAGGCCATTACAATCTTTAGTTATAAATTTTGTGATTATTTAAACACCAATCACCTCACTCAATAAGTTGTTATGTTTCATGAGGACAAAGTCTATTTGATATACCCAGTGCATAGTACAGTGTTGACATACAGTAAAAGTCCAATAAACAATTGGTGAATGAATGAATAGATGAGTGTCAGGTCTTCCATCTCTACTGTGTCACTCCATCCAAATCATCACTAAAGTTAAGTTCAAAAGTAACGAATCTGAATGCTTGAAGGGGAAAATATCCAAATAAAATGAATTTATCTAAAATATAACTTAGGGGCACCTGGGTGGCTCAGTGGGTTAAGCCTCTGCCTTCAGCTCAGGTCATGATCTCAGGGTCCTGGGATCGAGCCCCACATCGGGCTCTCTGCTTGGCAGGGAACCTGCTTCTCCCTCTCTCTCTCTGCCTACCTCTCTTCCTACTTGTGATCTCTGTCAAATAAATAAATAAAATATTTTAAAAATATATATATAACCTAAATTTTCCTATGCAGAAACTTTTATATTTTAAAAGAGATCCAACATACCAATTTCAAATTTTAAGATAAACAAGAACTAGAAATGTAATGTACAACATGATGACTATAGTTAGCACTACTGTATAAGAGAATAAATCTTAAGAGCTATAACAAGAATTTTTTTGTGTTCTTTATATTGTGTGTATATGAGATGATAAATGTTAGCTGAACCTACTGTGATAATCATTTCACAATATATGTAAATCAAACCATCATTTTATGTACCTTAAACTTTACAATGATGTATATCAAATACTTCTCAATAAAACTGGAAAGAAATAAAAGAGAAAAATATTTAAGCCAAATGAAGGACTATCTAATCGTGGAATTTCTGTCTAAGGGGATATTTAATAGAAAAGCAACAAGAAAGTATTTTGAAGCATTTTTCACATGCATTATCATGCTGTTCTTCAAATTACACCATCTGTGTAATTGTTTACTTGTAAGATTGACCAAGACTAAGAGAATAGAGAGGCAAAAAAGCATTTGGGAAAAAAAATACAGTTTTTTCCTAAATCTGGATAATTTTTATTCATCCTACCCTCATTAAAAGTGAAGAACTAATTGAATTAAGTGTGTGCTAGAAATTAGAGTAACTACCCTTTGAAATGTAAATGTCTGGGCACATAAAGAACAATTAAAGAAGCAGCCCAGATAAAGAGTCTGTAATGAATTCTGATGTAGCCAAACATTTTAGGTTGTGCTTTTTATGCCACTTTATTTGGAAATGCTTCACCATAATGTGACTTACCAAAATAACTTAGGCAAGAATATTTCTTTTTTTTCTCTTTAGCAAGAATGAACTGTAAAACATTCTGTGCTTGGATATAAAGCTGAAATCAAAGTACTCAAGAAGTAATTCCTCACTATAAATGCTAACTCTGTAAAGAGTAAAACAGTAACAAGTATGTAAAGAGTGTGGGCTTCCATCTGAGTGTTGGGATGCTGAACCAAATTATATAAATACTTGGTTTGTATGGAAAATCAACTCATTTAGCACTGTCAATGGCTCTAAAAACTGCATGTTTCTTATTTTATACATATCATCTGCTCAATTTGCCTTTAATTTACTGTATAAGTAGTGTGACCTCATTTCATGGAGATGAAGACAACCTCAGATTCATTCAGAAGCAATAATTATGGATTGCAGAAGGATAACATAATGAGAAGATCCCGTTTGCATAAAATTGCTATTTTAATGTTGGATGCCAGAGCTGGCTTTATCAGGGTTTGACACATCTGCCAGACTCAGCTACGGCTCTAGTGGGAAACAAAAGTATAAGAGGAGTGCTGAAAATGTTGAACCCTATTAGATTCAGGGATGGGCATCTCAGCTGACGTCACACATTATCTTTCTGTGTAACAGCATTATCACGGGACTGCCAGCCTACTGAGCATTTATGAGGATTATTTCAATTCAAACTTAAAAACAACCCTACGAGGTCAGTGCTATTATTAATATTATTCCCATTTGACAGGTGAAGAAAGTAACTTACCCAAAGCCATGCAGTTAAATAATGGCAGAACCAAAACAGCAGATCTGAATACAAAGCCCAAAGTCCTATTACCTCTTCTTTTTACCTTTTATTCATGTATCTATCCATTTCTCTCTCTCCTCTTCCCTATCTCCATCCGTCCATCCAACCATGTTCTTTATCTGTTATTCTCTGTATCTTCATATATCTCTCTGCCCTTGTCTTTCTCTGTTCTCTTTCTAGCTGTCTTTCTCTGACTCCATCTCAGTTCTCATGAGTTTCTATCTGCTCTTCTTTTCTTCCTTGTTTCTCTGTCTTCCATTTCTTTTCTTTCCTTCACTCTTTCAATCCCTCTATTCATATAATTCTTTACCTACCACCCATTTATACATCCATCCCTGTATTTGTCTTGATTTCTTTATCCATTCATCCATCCACTCAATACTTTCCATATCTCCATATGCTTTTCTGAATCTGTTATGTACTTTCTATTTTTCTAAGTTTCTCTCCCTGTCTCTGTCTGTCTCTCTCTCTCTTCCTCTCACTTTCTCTCTATTCTCCCACCTCTTTCTCTCCATTCAAAGTCACTGCTTATCCAGGTATTTTAGGTGTGACCTTTTCCTCTGTCCTGTCTAAGGTCAAGAAATATGTCCCCATGTGTCAAAGTAATATGCCTCGCAAAGACAGTAAAACATTCATGTATGGCTCAACCAAAGGTCATCCCTGTTGCTACTTGATGAAAGACAAAATACTGAAAGAAAATTATGCATGGGTCTCTTGCATTTCCACATCTATTATGAGTGAGGCACCAAATGCCCTTTGTTTCAGATTATCTTTTCAAATATATTTGTACACTGAGCAGCCTTAGAAGACAAAGATAGTGTCTTCTTCTGAAGTGGAGGGCAGGTTTGCTTACACCCTGGGAAGGTAGCAATTGTATCTCCTTCTGGAGGAAAGGGCAGGCCTCCTTACTCTCAAGGGTAAATAAGATAATGCCCCAGTGAGCAAAGGGAGGGCATACCTGCCCATATGCAATCCAGGTTCTTTAAGCTTAAGGTTCTTCTCTTGTAATGAAAACCTCCTACATGTACAGACATCTATTTGGGCATCTGTGTAACCCCTGTTGGACTTGAGGGTCAGGAGAACTGAAACAAATGAGCTAGTGCTCATGCTGCTGGCTGTGTCCTCAGTAATAAAGTCCTGTATTCTGCATTCTGCCAGCATCCATAAAAGGGCAGCAGGCTAACTCATTAATTAAACAAGTGGCTAAAAATCTCAGCCCCTTCACAGTTTCTACCTCAAAGCTGTACCTTTTTTCATCCTGTCTCATAACAGTGCCCTACTGTCATCAAAAGTTGTTTTTTATATTCCAGATCTTGAAAAAGAGAACGTTTTAACCACATTCTTCCAGCCTCCTGTTGTCCATTGGAAAGTGACAATTACTGCAACAACAAACTCAGGTATCCCTGATCCATCTGCTGTTTCAATGAGGAAGAAAACCCTTTTTATCGGTGCACTTCACAATGCTTCCCCCCCTCCTGCCCCCGACCCTGCCTAAATTTGGTGGAGTGATTTGTCACTTGGGTGTGACTGGGCATGTTCGAGCTTTGCCACCTTTCCAAAGCCAATATGCCAGAAGGATCACCTGTCGGTGCGGCTGGGAAGGGCTGAAACTGGAAGAGTATGGTTCTATCAGATGGGCTAGGTGACCCACCTCTCACCCTCTCAGCCTTACCTCTGATCTCAGCTGTGGCTGCAGCTGGCAGGTTCTTAACAGGCTTTGACTTCATACCCATGGAGTCTCGTCTCAGTTGCCCTCTGAGTCTTTCCTTTTCTATTCTGAGGTTTCTCTGATGTTCCAAAATCAAGTAACAGTCCACTCCTTGGGCACGAATGCATTCCTAGAAGTACAGGGCTCGTAGTGCCCCAGGGAGGGTCCTCAAACATGGGGGCATGAGGGCTGAAGGATAAATATGACCTGAGGTTTGCTCTTTGTTGGAAAATTCTGAGAGACATATATAAGTAGTAGAGAAAGCTCTGGAAAGGAACAAATCCAAGGGGCCCATAGCAGTGACTTCAACAAAAATCACTTCCTATGGCTTTTTCTTCCTTTTTTTTTTTTAACTCCCCCTTGTCCCTCTATCCTTGTCTCTGAGATCACCTCACAAATAAATTACCTGTACACAAGCTCCTGCCTCAGGTCCTACAAGGTAATCCAGTGGTAGAGTAGAAAGACCAAGGTCTCTGGAACCAGACAGACTTGAATCTATATATCATCTCTTCCACTTTCTGGCTGGGAGATCTCAAACAAGTCGCTTAACCTTCTGTGAGCTTTAGCTTCCTCATTTTTAAGATAGGAAAAGTAATACCTTGCCCAGGTGGGCATATTGATTATCAATTTAAAAAAATGCAGTCCTTAGCACATGGTCTATCACAGCATCGGTGTTCAACAAATAGCAGCAATTATCGTTATCATACCCTGAGCAAAACCCTGGAAATTATTATACCCTGGAAATTAGGGGTGCAGAAATGGGTGATATTTTGGCTTCCATGACTATCCAGGGACTGCTAAGCTGCAGGACTTTATCAACTGAAGGCCCCAAAACTGCATGAATTATTCATAAATTACTGTTTATAGAAATGGTTGCATCATAAAGAGCTTCCATAAACTTACTTATGCACATGGGGACAGATAATGCATTTGAAGAATTAAGCCATGTTGTGGCTCTTTTTCCTTCAGAGTCTCTCTACCCCTTGTTCTCTCCTTAGTCCCGTCAGCTAATCATGGTGCATTTGTGGCCCCAGGGAAGGGATGATACAGGAGAAATGTACAAGTTAAAGAAAAAAAAAAAAAAGATTTAAATAAGTCAGTCATCAGTCAGAGAAAGACACATACTGTATGATTTCACCCATATGAGGAATTTAAGAAATGAAACAAATTAGCAAAGAAAAAAGGAGACAAACAAAAAACAAACTCTTAAATATGGGGAACAATCTGGTGGTTGTCAGAGTAGAGGTGGGGGGAGGAGGGATGGTTGAAACAGGTGAAGGGGATTTAGAATACACTTCGGATGAGCACTGAGTAATGGACAGAATTGCTGAATCATTATACTGTACACCTGAAACTAATATAACACTGTATACCACTATATAATGTTAATTATACTTGAATTGAAAAAATAAAAAAATTTAAAGATCCAATTCTTGTTTGTTTGTTTGTTTGTTTGTTTGTTTTCATAAACCTAGAGCTTCAGGAAAAAATCTTTCCTGCTCCATAAATAGTATGGATTTCTCGGAGCTTAAGTTAGGGAGCGTGAAGATTCAGACACCACATGGTGAGCCCACAGGGTCAAGGACCAAGAAAGAATCCAGAGATGGCCCAGGCTCTCTGTTAAGTGGCCTCCTTGCCATCTGTGTGGGATGCAAGTCAAATTCCCCAAACATCCCAATACACTGTAGTAAGTACTGTGTATTTCCTCTGATGGGGAAGTATGTTCATTGTTCTTCCAGTTATCATCCACTGAAGATCTGTCCTCAAGAGCAACTCAATTTGCAAATGGGCTCCTGAAACTTTGTTAAAGACAACATTCAACTTACTCCCTGTGGGAAATGCCCTTTTCAGAATCCCAAGGCACCTACAAGACCCTAAATGAAAGGTGAGCCCAGGTATGGAGATGGGAGATGGGTATGTCTTTTGTATGATGGTCAATATAGACAGGTACCCCTGGCCAGGATACTAGTAAATCAAACCCCACATCACATGTATTACTTACCAATATATGCAACATTTTAAAAAGATTTTATTTCTTTATTTGAGAGAGAGAGAGAATAGGAGCAGGGAGAAGGACAAAGGGGGAGGGAAAGGGAGAAGCAGAGTCCCCCCCTGAGCAGGGAGCCTGACATGGGGCTCAATTCCAGGACCCTGGGATCATGACCTGGACCAGGCAGATGCTTAACTGAGTCACCCAGGTGCCCCTATATATGCAACATTTTGAAGGAGTTCAGAACATGCCAACCCAAAATATGCCATATTGACTATTTCGAATTAAAGGCACTTGAAGAACAGCTTAGACTAGAAAAATCTTCTTTACCTTCCTTCTTTTTCTTAAGAGTGGAAGTTGACATTCTTATGTAAAAGACGCCCTCCCCTTACCAAAAGGGAAGTACATTATCAAGGATGGGAAGTTCAGATCAAGTTCAAACAGACCTTGTTAAAAATCATTATTACCTTCTTTTAGTTTCCCCACAAAGTTTGGTTACTTTTCCATCACTGTGTCTCTTTTTTCAGCCAAAGACAAAAGCCTAAAGTTCTCTACATTTCTTTGGTTCTCCATTCCTTAGGAAAGGCCCAGTGTTATGGAAAACTCATATTAAATAAAAGTGTATGCTTTGTTCCTGTTAATCTATCTAGGTCAATTTAATAGCCAGGCCCAGCTGGAAACAGACTGAAGAGAGTAAAGGTAAAATCTGGCCTTTCCTACAATTTCCTACATGTTCATCTGGTTTATGCAATGCAGACTTGACAGCCTTTGAGAATCCCAAAGAATGAAGGTCCACACACTTGTGGGTTTCAGCCCCACTAAAGACCATCCCTGCAAGAAGTGAGTCATGAATGGACTTCAAACACAACTTCCCTCTTAATCCCAATGTGTAATTTCCAAATGATCCCTACTTTACGGTCACGAATGAATTAGAAAAATGGGTATCTGGAAACAACAGTCCAGCTAGGAGGCACACCAGCCTGGAAGCCGGTCCCCACCAGGGTTAGAGCGTGAGACACCTTGACTGTGGACTTCAGCTTCAGGACCTCTGAGATTATTACCCTCAGTTGGTCATGGGGGTTTTACCTAGATGGGGAGGGTGAAAGCTGACTGCAGTGACCTTGTCCTTCACAATGTCAGTGAGGACCAAAGCCCTCTAACTCCAGAGATGCCCTTCGCCATGAAAGAGGTGGTGAGTCATACAGGAAAAAGCACTGTGTTTCTGAATAACATTGGAGAAATTGTCCTCTCTCTGTCCCCATTCCTTTACCCCTAATCCCAGGAAAACATTTTTGTGAGGTGCCTCTATTTCAGCTCACTAATGACTGGTGCATATTAATTATCTAATGTGAAGTAACAATTACATTAAAACCTAGCAGCTTAAAGCAACAAAAATTATATCTCACCTTTTCTGTGGGTCAGGACTCCTGGTGTGGCTTAGTTGAGTGCCTGTGGCTCCAAGCCTCTCCCAAGGGTGCAGTCAGACTGTCAGTTGGGGCTGCATCTCATCTAAGAGGACGCCTCCATCACATATGCATCTCCACAGGGCTGCCTTACAGCATGGCACCTGGCTTCCTCCCAGGGCACATGATGAAAATGAGTAAACTCCCAAGACAGAGCCAGTCTTTTTTTTTTTTTTTTAATTCTAGTATAATTAACATACAATTTATATTAGTTTCAGGTGTCAGTGGTTCAACAACTCTGTAGGTTACTCAGTGCTGACCATGAAAAGTGTATTCTTAATTCCTTTCACCTATTTCACTCATCCCCCACCGCCTCCCCTAAGGTGAACCCCAGTTTGTTCTCTTTAAGAGTCTGTTTTTTGTTTGCCTCTTGTTCTCTTTGCTCAGTCATTTCTTAAATTCCACATATGAGTGAAATCATGCCTTTCTTTCTCTGACTTACTTCACTTAGCATTATACCCTCTAGATCCATTTGTGTTGCAAATGGCAACATTTTATTCTTCTTTATGGCTGAGTAATATTCCATTATATATTCCACATAGAAGTCACAGTCTTTGTACAACCTAGTCTCAGAAGTGACATCCCATCACTTGTTTTGTTCTCCATTTGCTAGATGTGAGTTAGTAAAGGACCAACTTAGCCAGAGTGACTACATCTCAGTTAAACAGCCATTTTTTTTGGTTTATGCAGTAAACTTAAATTAACCCTCCCCACCCCCCCCCAGGAAAAACTTACTTAGAAGCAAGTCCAGAAAACCAGTACAATATGGTCGGCCAGTTCCCAATAACAGAGCCCAGAATACAAGGACGAGTCAGGCCAGGTGGAGACATCCAATCAGTAAAAAGCACACATACTATCTCCCTAACCACCAAAAAATGTAAACCCCGCCTTTTGGGCGCCAAACTTGGGTGCCAATTCTGACCAGAGTGATAGGCTAGTTCAAACCAGATGGAACTAAGCAATCAGCAAAAGACACAGGAACTGGTGAGTTAAAACAACAAGATATGGGTTGTGGTTTTACGCAATAAAAGGTAGCCTGTAAGATTGGGAGGGGTTGCTCTCTTTGGAGGCGGCCCTGGCCAGTCTGACTTCTAATGCTTGGCATAGAATAAAGCTTTGCATAACTTTCACTTTGTCTCAGTCTCATTCCTTTGATAACGGACCTCAACAGTATGTGAGCCCAGGCTACACATGGAGATGATGCCAGTGTAAATGCCAGGAGGTGTGGATCACTGTGGGTCATCCTAGAAGCTGCCTACAACAATAAAACTCAATTCTATCTATTAGCACCACAGATGTGGGTCACTCTGCCTCCACAGGTTCTCTAGACTGTTCTTTAGTCATTTCATTTTTCTCCATTTCATTCCATGTGTTTTACCTAAATATTTTCCATTCTTACCAGTTTATTTTTCAGTGGACAATCTGAATTCCTACTTCATGACCAAAGATAAGTCATCTAACCATTGTCCTCCCCAGCTTCTTTCTTTACTTCAGAATTTATCTGTATTTATACCCAATTCCCTCTTCCACTCTTGTCTCTGAAAGAAAGGATAAGAGTGAGAAAGAAATGTAATTTTGTGAGCAGAGATTTCGGCTCAGATCATGATCTCAGGGTTGTGAGACTGAGCCCTGCGTTGGGCTCTGTACTGGGTACTGGGTGTGGATCCTACTTAAAACACACTCTCTCTCTCCTCCCTTCTGCCCCTCCCCCTCCATCTCCAAAAATTTTTTTAATTAAAAAAAAAATTTCTAAACTAGAGCTCTGATAATTATTCTATATCTTTGCAAAAGCCTTCAGTACTATCATAGGGCATACACTATTAAAGCCTATGGTCCTTGGATGCACATCAAATTCCACCATAGATGATGGTGGTAGTGTCTTTCTCACAGGTCTTGATCTACCCCAAGAGCATGCTGGGAGTTCCAGAAAATTAGCGTGCACAGAAAGAGCCCTTAGCCAGTGAGGACAATACCTCAGCCTTCTAACGCCTCAATAGAGCAATTATTAGAGGACCCACAGGGGGATCATGGCCCACAGAAGTAACCAGTGCCATGTGGAGCCATACTAGAGCCTGAGGCAAAAGATATATGTATGCTCCTATCTATAATTTTTAAATATATTTTTAAATGGTTATTGGTTTTCATGAAAATATCATTGATGAGTTTATTTCCACTAAAAATGTAAAATCATAATAAACTTTGTTTTTGATGTAAATAAAATGTTTCGATTTAAAATAGTGGTGTGAATTTTAATACACCTACTTTTCAGTTTTTCTTTTTTTTTTTTAACTTTTCAGTTTTTCAATATACTTTTCAGTTATTGTTTGGAAGAAAATTCACTGTTTTAAAAAGACATAAAATGTATTTTTATTTATTTTTCCTTTTGACCCAGGCCCCAATATGGCTTAACACAGCATTGTCAGATCCCTTATTTATTTAAAATTTTGATGATTTCTCTGGAGGGGCTTGGGTGGCTCAGTCAGTTAAGCCTCTGACTCTTGACATTGGCTTAGGTCATAAACTCAGGGTCATGAGACTGAGTCCTATGTAGTGCTCTCTGCTCAGTAGGGAGTCTGCTGGAGAGTCTCCCTCTCCCTTTGCCCCTCCTCTCCTCTTTCTTTCTATCTCTAAAATAAATAAATATTTTTTAAAAATTTAAATACTGATAATTTTTTATGAAGGTGTTTTTTGGTATTAATTTTGATATTTTAATTTTTTTCATTAAAATATTGTTCACTTTTAATTACTAAATGTTTGGCACTTCTTACATTCTCTATCTGAGGTAAGTGCTTCCCCTACTTCACCCCTGTGGTCATCTGCATGTTCCCTGTTATGTGCTTCTCTCCCTTCCCTGACTCTCCTTTCATCCTGACTCCTGGAGTGTTTTCCAAATAAACTACCTAAAATCTTCACTTTAGGGCTGGTTCTTGGAGGAATACAGATTAAGACATCCTCTGTGGTCTAGCAACTACTGACTGTCACAGAAACATCTCCACCACTGTCCCTCGAAGCTATGCTCAGCCAAGTCAGGGGGTTTTCTACTTCCACATTAATTAAATGTAATAAAATACATGAAAGCCCTTTATCAAAAAGTACTATATAATTTTGAGCAATTGTTATCAGCTTGTTTATTCACAGAACTCCCTCTCCCTAGGATCCTTCACCAGTCGAAAAATTAGTCATGCCACTGCCTGCCTGAAGTCACTGTTCCCAATCTCCTCGCTCAGATTTATCCTATTTTTCTCTGCCCTCCCATCTTAGTGGTAACCCATGTGATTACCCCTTATATATATATAAGGGGCTTATATCTTGGGTATTTTAATACATCTTATCATTTCTTTTATACTGTCAGTCTGCAAAAATGGAGACATACCCATTATACCCTGTCTTGCCATGGCCTATCTCATACTAAATGTCTGCTGCATCCAATTAAAGGAAGAATTCAGTAATTCAATAAATTCAAAACCAACGACAGAGCCTCCACTTGAGTGAACAGAGCAGGTGGAGATATACAAAATATATCCATAGCCCAACTATCAGAGAACACAGCGCACCAGATTACTTGGCTTGATAGGCCTCTCGGTTGGTAGGTTCAGGAACATGCCCGCCCAGCAAGCTGGAGGTAGATTTGGCAAGCAACGGTACACAGAAGTTTTCAGCCTCACCCAACCACTAAAGGTTCTACCTTTCCTATTACCAAACTCTCCGTGAAGTGTTGCTTGCCTCGATGTGCATCAGGTGAGAAATATTCCTAACAGGTGTCCTCAATCAAGTCCAGAATTGGGGCAGGAGAAAAAAATAGCTGGCATCTTCTCTGATCTTGATGATAGGGTTGATTTAAACCCTGGCAAGCTCTTCTCAAAACCACCTGGCATTAAATCTCAACACACCCACACATGCCAGTCGGTTAGCATTTTATAGGACTTTCATAAATCTCCAGGTTCTCCAAACTGCCTGATAGACAGCTGAATTTTCCTTGGCCAAGATTAAACTGATCATTCCATCTTCTCCTCCACCTTGCCAACAATTCAGTGGGTACAGGGCCCAAAGAAAAACACTCCATATTTCCATCCCATAGCCTTTCTCTACCATCTAAGTCATTATCAAGTTTTTCATCACGGTATTATTCATATGGTGGATAGAAGAAATCTAAATCATAGAGTAATGATTAAGGAAATTGTTTCCTTTTCACAGGACTATAAATAGAAAAAATATACTAACAGTAATAAACTACTAGTACTATTATTAATTGTAATAATTTGGATTATACAAACATGGATTATTTTTTCTCCCCTTCATTCATAATCTATATGAAGTATTATGAATCTGTAGTCCTTTCACAGATGTATCTGAAGTAATGATACAATGTACACATTTTTAAAAGAAGATCTGCCTGGACATTGTGAACTGGGGAAAAGTCATAAAAGAAGGGCATTTGGGAATGGGACGTTTTAGTCCAATTCTTTGCTTTGATAAAGACATTCACAAATTCTGAAGATGAGTGGTGTTACTGTGTGTGTTTTTGTGTATGTGTGACATCTAGTTGTAATGCTCATAAAGGCTTAACAACTGGCTCTAACAAGTTATATTCCATGTGTAGCACTTGCTGATTTCCATGGTATAAATATTCTCATTGTAGCCAAGAGCTAGGCAGAGATGCACACCATTGATCTCATAAGGATGGAGGAGCCCAGCCAGCCCAGTGCACCACTGGACTTCATTTTCCCATCCAGGGCTTTCCTGAGCCAATGGATAACCACTTATAAGTGGCTCCTAGAGAACAATTAATTGTGGTCATTTTGAAGCTCTCCTCCAAAGTTCACAGCTCCTTGACAAGACAAACACACCAAAATACAAGATAGAAGGAGCAGATGAACACCTTGACCTGTCTGTTCCCTTTCCTCAAGTCCCTCTTCTGTCACCTGGACCACTGGAGCTTTATTAGGATTTTAAAGTCCAAAGATCAGGGACACCTGGGTGGCTCAGTTGGTTAATTGTCTGCCTTTGACTCAGGTCATGATCCCAGGGTCCTGGGATCGAGTCCCACATTGGGATCCTTGCTCAGTGGGGAACCTGCTTCTTCTTCTGCCTGCTGCTTCCCTATTCATGCTCTCTCTCTCTGGCAAATAAATAAATAAATCTTTAAAAAAAAATAAAGTCCAAAGATCAGAGGAAACTCTGTGTGGGCTTTCGTTTTTTTTAAGATTTATTTATTTATTTGGCAGAGAGAGAAATCACAAGTAGGCAGAGAGGCAGGCAGACAGAGAGGGGGAAGGAGGCTCCCTGCTAAGCAGAGAGCCCAATGTGGGGCTCGATTCCAGGACCCTGAGACCATGACCTGAGCCAAAGGCAGAAGCTTAACCCACTGAGCAACTCAGGTACCCCTTTTTTTCTTTTCTTTTTTTTTTTAAGAGAAATGGCCAAGTTATGAAAAACATTAAATGTAAAAAAGGGAAAAAATGAGTAAAGAAGAGCAGTGAGCATAATTTGGATTTGTAAATAAACATGAGAAAACCAAAATATCGTTGGAAAACTGATCAAGGAATTGCAGGGCTAATAGGGTCTTTGGTGAAAATCTAAATTAATAATGCACTGTATAGAAAAGAAACCTGAAGGCAAGCGACTCTTCAGTGATTGACTCAAGTCAGATTTCAACTCATTGTGCTCTGATTCCAAGTACATTGCTTTTGTCATTAATTTGGCACCATATAAAGATTCATGTGAGCTCCAATTTTAGAGGATTATTTGATATAATATTTCAAGACAATAAAGACACTAATATTTTTTATATTTTCCCCCATTGAGGTAGGGGGAAATATTCTTTTATTTTCTTTTTTTTTAATATCTTCAATCAGTTTCTATTCTAAGCAGAGATTTTTTTTTCAACATCTAACAGAAAGGCATTGATGTTCATGGCAAATGAAACTTCCTCCCAAACTTTTTTGCTCCCCAATGCAAAACAGAAGCTAAGCTGTGCACAGTTCACCCCCCACTCCGTTTCATCAAAGGGAGTGTGTCCCGTGCACATCCTGCAAAGAAGCCGCATCTTTGACTTTGCTGCTGTGTTAGTCTTTGGTACTGAAGTTCAGAAATGACTTCCTCAGGAGAACCAGCAGCTTGTTTCTGCTGCCACTGCCAAGAGGCTGCAGCTAGTCACAAGTGACTACATTTCTGACTGAAAGACCGAACACACTGAAACCTTGTTAAACTAGCCACTTAAAAAAAAAAAAAAGGGAAATCCAAATTGGTATCCAAGCTTATAGCCTCACCCTCAAATGTGTTAATTTTATGAGCACATCTTGGTGTGTGCAAACGAAGCCACACACATCAGACACACTAGAAAGGTTTCTTGATTTGTCCACATAACTCATGTTAGAATGTCAACGGAGCATTTCTAATTAGGAGCATGCAAATATTTGTTAATATTCTGTGTCACTAGTTGGAATAGAGATTCAGTCTCAGGATAAAAATTAGACACTCATGCTACAATACAAGCAGCAAGTAGAAAATAACTAGTTTGGCAATGAAAACATCAACGTAAACCTGTTGAGGTTTCATAAATTTCACAAAAACCTTTTCAGGCATAATTCTTGGGCTGATATACAAAACCAATCAGCTTCCAATACTCACTATCAATTTCTTCTGGGTTATTTTGGATGGAGATCAGAAAGTATCCAATAGGCCTAGAGAAAAATATTTTGGGAAAACAGAAGGACCATGACTCCAAAAACCCTCACTTCTGTGGTTGACATTTTTCCTGCAATGAGGGTGTGAAATATAGAAAATCCACTCAGGTACTATGACGGATTCATATAATAATTTGAATGAATCTAGACTGCAGCATCATACCTAAGAGAATGCTTCAAAATAGCTCAAGAGTTATTTACTTACTTGTCTACTTTCAGAGCTGGCAGATAACTTGGGGAGACTCTATGGTCACTTGCTAGAGTGTGGTCTCAGATTCACAGCACTGACATCACCTTGGAGATATTAGAAGGATGGGATCCTAAACCTAATGAATCCTAAACCTACTGAAGAGACTGCATTTTACCAACATCCCAGGGGATTCCAATACACATTAAAGTTCAGATGCACTGACTTAGACCTGTTTCACATCTGGAACAACTAAGAAATTGTTTCAAGGGCTCATAGCTGGTTAACAAATGATCAGACCTCAAGCCCAGGGCTCTTGAATTCCAGAAGTATGCCTTTCCCCTGCTTTCCTTTCTGCCTTTTGATACATTTTTAGGCAAAATGGGCAACTCTTCCCACACAACCACTCAATACTAGTTCAGTTGCTATTAATGTCAGTCATTGCCAGTGTTAGGTGTGGCTGGATCTATGCTTTGCCATGATTTAAGTTTTGACATCCTTTTATGTTAATGCAGTCCCAACTTTGACATGAGTGCAATGGCTATAAAGTCATGAAGGGGGTATTTGTATTGGTTGGCAAAGATAGCTCTACTCAGGAGGACTAGAGCAGGGTTTTTGAGAGTCTTTGTCAATTTACCAGCAAATCAGAGAAGCTCATCCCCCCACCTCCACTGATCCAATTAGGAAGAAGCAGAATGAGGCCTTGACCTAGCTGCATTTTCCTGGAACCAACAAAGTAGAACTTCCTTTCAGAAGGATGGCTAAGTACAGACCAACAGAAGGGAAAAGTTCAACTGATAACTTTCAGTGAACAGGAGATTCACAGCTGGTGAGAGTGATTTGGAAGCAGATCATAGGTAAAGTGGTTTATCTTCTATTACCCTAAGAGGAATGAGCTAAAGAATATGGCTGTTTTCTCCAGTCTCTTAAATCATATCAATGAAAAACAACAGCTAGTACACAGCAGGAAAGCAGGGAGGGAGGAGATGGCACTGAAGCTGGAGCTGAGTCATTGCAAACAGGCAACCATCTCCTCAATGTTCCAGCTGAAAGTCTGAAAACTAGCACAAATTTGCAGTTGACTTTGACCACGTAGTTTGCCAGATACCCATATCTTAAGACTCTTACATGATTAAAGCCAAAAGGGAACAGGAGATGTCATTACCATTTGACAGTTAAGAAACTGAGGCTTAGAAGAGTTCAAAGACACTCTCAAGGTCTTACAGTAAGATGAAAATGAGGATTAAGATCCTGTGTCTCCGATCATTCAGGGCTCAAATTTGGCATAATACACTCACTGGCTGCCTAAATTTCAAGCTGGATTTCCCAAATGGAAGGAATCTTGATTATTTTTTGTTTAACACATTCCTAGAAGAGACCGTTTAATAGAAGTAGACATAAATCTCAAGATCAAGAATATAGGTTTGCTTTGGAAGAATCTGTTCTCTGGAATTTAAAATGTTGACATCCCTTTGTGTTAATAATACCCAGCCTTAGAAATTTGGGTCAAGTGTGAGGAAGGTCAAGAAAAATCTGTCTGCATCAGTTGGCAAAGAATAAAGCATTTAAGAGGACTGGACAGGGGTCCTTGAAGTCTTTGGGGCTTAATTAGTGTCTCAGTAGTACCCGTGGCTTTGAACAGTGCTCCTACTTCTGCTTCCTAACTTTAGGGAAGGATAATTTGGCCTCAAAGCTACAGACAGCTGTGAAATTGAATGCTCTATTGGAGCATTTTAAAGAGCACATTTGGCCCTTTGGAGGTAACTAAATGGGTTTCACTTCCACAGATTTATACAACTTGCTCTTCTGCCCAAATTTCTACCTCTTCCACCTGACTCACTGGCAGTGCTTTCTAATAGAGTCCTTCATTCCTCACTCCCTACAGCATGTAAGGTAAGGTGGGACGGACTTCACACAAAGCTAGCAAAACTTTCTTCCTTTCAGATGCTAGAATTTTTATTTTTAGGCAAAACATCTCTTCCTTTCCATAGCAACACACTGAAAAGAACAAACTTCAGACTGTCTAGTCTTGCAACCTAGCAGCGAAGGGATGGTTTAAGAAATGGTTTTCAACCTTGTCTGCACACCAGAATCATCTGGGGAGCAGCAACTCATCCCCATGTCAGACTATTAGCCAGTCCAATTTGAGCAAAACCAGCTGGGTGAGCCCATGCATTGACCTCCCTTAAGGAATTCATCAGGTAGGTCCAGTGTTTAGCTAAATTTGAGACCCTGTGATTTAAAGCAATTCTTCTCAGACTTTAGTGAGCATCTGTACCACTTGGAGCCTCCTGCACCCAACAACCAGTTAGCAGGGAACAGACTCAGTGCTGCTCAGAGTGTGGCCCTCCAGCCAGCACAAGGGCATCCCCCAGGAGCTAGTTAGAAATGCATATTCTCAGGTCCCACCCAGGACTGAGTCACTGCTGGTGAAACTTCTGAATCATCAGGATTACTAAATCTCCAAGCACTACTGATGTTCTAAAGTCTGACCACAGCTAGTTTAAAGAAAATGGTAAGTGAGGCACCTGGGTGGCTTGGCTGGTTAAGTGTCTGACTTGATTTGGACGCAGGTCATGATCTCAGGGTTATGAGATCAAACCCTGTGCTGAACTCTGTGCTGAGGGTGGATGCTGCTTAAGACTCTCTCTCTGGGGCACCTGGGTGGCTCAGTGGGTTAAGCCACTGCCTTTGGCTCAGGTCATGATCTCAGGGTCCTGGGATCGAGTCCTGCCTTGGGCTTTCTGCTCAGCAGGGAGCCTGCTTCCCTCTCTTTCTCTCTGCCTACTTGTGATCTCTCTCTGTCAAATACATAAATAAAATCTTTAAAAAAGAAAAAAAAGATTCTCTCTCTTGCTCCCCCTCTGCCACACCCCTGTTTGTGCTCTCACTCTCTGAAAAAAATAAAGAAAAAAAAGAAGCTGGTGTTAGGGCCAATTTAATGTTAAAACCTGTTTAATTATTAGGGCCTGCTTAGCCAGAGCAACTACATATTGCCTAGGTAGCCATATTGTTTTTTACATCCACGGACTTCATTCCGGGAATAAACGCCCCAGTAGTTCCTGGTATGGTTCTGGGTATCGATTCCAGGAGTAAACACCTTAACAATAGAAGCCACGTATCTTGGGTCTGCGGTTATGCCCTATAAAACCAGCCTGTGAGATCGGGAGGGGGTCGCTCTCTTCGGAGGTGGCCCTGGCTGGTCAGTCTGACTTCTAATGCTTGGCATAGAATAAAGCTCTACATAACTTTCACTTTGTCTCAGTCTCATTCCTTTGATAATGGACCCCAACATTCTGGGGGCTCGTCCGGGATTAAATGATGAGAACTGAGTCAGCATCAGAATTTCTGGGAAAAGCCTCTGGAGGTAAGATCTCGAGATTTTATTCTGCAGGATCTGGTCTGTCTGTCTGGGTGGAGCTCCAGGGTATAGCCCACCGGGGAGAAGCTGGATGCAGCATTGCTCCCCAGGGCTGGAGTGGATGCGGGGATGCCCCATCCCTCCACTGGGAGATTGCCAGGGGGTTCAAATCCCCCTAGGTGGTCAGGGGACCTGCCGGGGGGGTTGAGTCCCCCTAGGCAGTCAGGGGACCGAGAAAATCCCCACCAGAGGCAGGTTGTATTTTTGAGTTTGGATTATATCTTGCACACACCCTTAGACTTGATATCTGGTTGAGGAAGGGTTGCTGGGGTCTGGTCTGTGGTTGTCTTTGTCTTGTTTTTTTGTTGTCTGTTGTGTTGTTTGTTGCATTTGAAGAAATGGGGCAAGCAGAGAGTAAGGGACCTATGACACCCCTAAGTCTTGTTCTCCAGCATTTCAAAGATTTTCAAGGTAAAACCACCCAGTTGGGTGACAAGGTTTACCCAGGAAAACTCTCTAAAACTGGGAATCCTTTCTCTGCCTTCTGGCAGCACTCCCCCCTTCTGTTTCTGCACTGACTTGGGTGCGGCCTGCATAACTGGCCTCTAGACCGTCCTCAGTGCTTCCTGCACTATGGCTCCTTCCCTCTTCACTGCCAAGGAGTAAGAAGAGCAGCCCCTGAACCTAACACCCCCCCACTCCAGATCTTCCCACCTGTGTCTCAGGTAAACATTAAAAGTGGAGTGGGTCCAGGTGAAACGTAAATCAGTATTTGAACTAAGTTAAGTTTGTTGGTTTAATTAAGGTAGACATGTCTTTAAAATTACAGCACTAAATGTGAAACTTCAATCAAAGTTTACTGAAGGTCAAATAAGCTCATGCTACTTGTTAAAATCTGTTAGCAAAGAAATAACTGAACTGGTGGTTAATTTTTAATGGGTAATTGTTAAGGTAACTTTCAAAGTCTTTGGTAACCTGAAACTTTAAAGTTTTGGTTGGATGACAAAGGGAATTAAATTATGGACATGTAGGTCTTAACCAAATGAGATAAAATGCTAAAGCATTGAGTACTTGATGTAGGTTTGTGCTTTTGACTTCTTACTGCAATTCTGTTGTAACTGTTCACAATTGGTTAATACTTAACCATCACTAGAGACTGAAGTGTTTCTAAGAATAGAAAATTCTGCTAAATGTAACTAAGACTGATGGAAGTAAGGAAAATAACCCTATATGTAAAAGAGTAGGAGATACATAAGAAAGATAAGGAATGGGAATACATTTTGTTAAAGAAAAGGTAGTTTTGTCCTAAATGAGATGGTTGTTTGAAAGGAAATGGCTTGGAACAAAACCTGGATACAAAAGAAAGTTGTAAAAGGTTTGTGAAGGAAATTTTTCAAAAAAAAAAAAAAATTAGGTATGATCAGGACGGACTACCAAAAGAAAAACGCCATAAGGTTTTTATTAAAAGTTTTTTTTTAAAAGATTTTATTTATTTATCTGACAGAGAGAGATCACAGTAGACAGAGAGGCAGGCAGAGAGAGAGAGAGGGAAGCAGGCTCCCCTCTGAGCAGAGAGCCTGATGTGGGACTCGATACCAGGACCCTGAGATCATGACCTGAGCCGAAGGCAGTGGCTTAACCCACTGAGCCACCCAGGCGCCCCTATTAAAAGTTTTAATGTTGTCTGAAAAACCAGAGGAAAGGCAATTGACTGATAGTAAGTTTAAAAAAAAAAAAAGAACTGTACACACAAAAAAGAGGGCCTAAGAGAGTAAGTAGTTTTGTCTTAAAGTAAAAATATCTGGTTGCACCAGAACATGAAAGGAGATAATAAAAACTAAACTTGAAGGTATATAGTAAGTCGTAGAAGGCTTGGGGAAAGTGACTTTTATTTTCCTTGGTTTATAGGTTTGCAAGGAAACCATGAAATATGTTAAAAATTTGATCATATTAGATCAGTTTTGATGGATTTATTCACAAGAAGGGAAAAAAGACTAATAAATCTTTTCCTGTAAAATGTTTCTGTTCAAATGAGGCACAGTATTTCAGGAAGGAAGACTAAAGCCCTGTGTCATGGCAAATCTATATTGGTGATCCACTCAAGTAAATGTTAAACTCAGAGGGTAGTAAATCTTGCCTTTGCCAGTCAGTCAGCCCCAGATATAAGGAAGAAACTTCAGAAAATTGAAGGATTTGAAGGGAAGAATCTGACTGAGTTAGTGGGAATAGCAGAAAAGGTGTTTAACTACAGGGATACACAAGAAGATGAAAAACAGACTAAAAAAATAGTTAAAGTTTTGGCATTACATGAGGCGGGAAGGAGACGGGGGGAAAAAAGATCAGAGGAAAAGAAAAAGGCAGGTAGGAGATGGTCAATGGAAAGAAAAGCCTAAACACAGAGAAAGCAGGTGGGAAGGCTTAGATTCAGATTAGTGTGCTTACTGCAAGGAAAAAGGACACTGGGCCGGAGAGTGCCCTAAGAAGAAAATGGCAATGCTGGCCACCAAAGACTGAAGGGGCTGTGGTTCAGAGCCCCTCCCCAAACCTTGGGTTAAAATTGAGGTGGAGGGGAAATCAATTGATTTTTTAGTGGACAGGGGAGCCCAATTTTCATCATTACTAAAGCCTATGGGAAAACTATCTGGAGAGGAAGTCTGAGTACAAGGGGCAAATGGCACAGAAAGACAGAAATGGACAACAGAAAGGACTTTAAATTTGGCTTTGGGAGTAGTCAAACATCAACCCTTGGTCCTCCCTAATGCCCCGTATAACCTGATGGGAAGAAATCTCCTCCACAAACTACGGGCTGGCATTCAGTTCTCGGAAGGAGACATGATGGTGACTTTGGGACAACGCACTATGCAGATGCTTGTGGCAGCAGTAGATGAACATCTCCTTCATGAGCCAGTCTCAAAACCAGAGGAGATAAGGGAGGGAAGCCTTCTCCAAACACTTCAGGTCGAATTTCCCGAAGTCTGGGCAGAAGGGAGGCCTCCTGGCCTGGCCAAGGGATGGCCTCCAGTAGTGGTACGTTAAAAGCAACAGCTATAGCCATTCAAGTCTGGCAGTATTCCCTCCCCTGGGAAGCAAAGGAAGGGATCAGAAAACACATTAACCACCTCTGAGGAGACGGGATCCTAGTTCCTTGCAAGTCTCCATGGAACACCCCTTTACTGACCATCAAAAAGGCTGAAACTGGGGAGTACTGACCCGTTCAGGACTTGTGGGAAGTTAACAAATGGGTTGAAGATATCCACCCGATGGTGCCCAACCCCTATACTCTACTCTCCCTCCTTGGCCCCAAAAGAACTGTGTATACTGTCTTAGATCTCAAGGATGCATTTTTCTGCATACCTTTGGCAAGGGAGTCTCAACCCCTCTTTGCTTTTGAGTGGTCTGACCCACAGGAAGGGTTCCAGGACCAGCTCACCTGGACAAGACTTCCCCAAGGATTCAAAAATTCACCCACCATCTTCAACAAGACCCTACACAAGGATTTGCATGAGTACAGAATCACCAACCCGGGAGTCACTCTGTTACAGTATGTTGACGGCTTGCTAATAGCCGCTGAGAACTATGAGTCATGCTTGAGGGGGGACGAAAACTCTCTTACAGATTCTGCAGGAAAAAAGGGTATCGGGTGTCAGCAAAGAAAGCACAGCTATGTCAGAGCCATGCCACTTATTTAGCCTTTGATTTCCACGAGGGAGTGCGTTCACTGTCTGAGTCCAGGAAACAGGTGATCACCCGATACCCCCGCCCCACCACGCCCCAACAAGTGAGGGAGTTTCTTGGGACAGTGGGCTACTGCAGACTGTGGATACTGCAGTTTGAGGAGATTGCCCGACCCCTCTATGAACTGATTAAGGGAAGACTTACTATGGTAGAGTGGACAGCTGAGGCAGAAGGACCATTTCAAAAATTACAATCAGCCTTACTGAGTGCCCCAGCACTGGCCATCCTAGATGTTACCAAGCCCTTCCACTTGTATGTAGATGAAAAGGCAGGGGTGGCCAAAGGGGTTTTGACTCAGACTCTAGGGCCTTGGCAAAGGCCAGTAGCCTATCTTAGCAAAAAAGCCAGATCCAGTAGCGGCTGGGTTCCACCCTTGCCTCCGCATAATTGCTGCCACGGCCCTCCTGGTCAAGGATGCAAGTAAATCGACTTTGGGTCAAAATCTCATCTTGACCAGCACTCACGCTATCGAGGGCCTCCTCCGGACCCCACCAGACCGGTGCATGACAAACGCCCGACTGACAGGGTATCAAGCCCTCCTCCTCAACGAACTGAAAGTGATTTTCAGGCCCCCAGCGGTGCTAAATCCAGCCACGTTGCTGCCAGAAAAGCTAGCTGACCACCCACAGGACTGCGGGGAGGTCCTAACCCAGATCACAGGAATAAGGCCTGACCTCAGAGACACTCCCTCCCAGATGCAGAGATGACTCTGTTCACAGATGGGAGTAGCTACAAGGCCGATGGAAAGAGGTATGCTGGGGCTGCGATGGTTTCTCCTGAACAGGAGCTCTGGAAGGTGGCCCTGCCACAGGGAACCTCAGTGCAAAAAGCGGAGCTGATCGCACTCACCAAGGCACTGCAGATGGCCAAGGGTAAGACCGCCAACATCTATACGGACAGCAGGTACGCCTTTGCTACTCTCCATATACAAGGGGCTATTTATAAAGAAAGGGGCCTATTAACAACAGAAGGAAAAGAAATTAAAAACAGAAAAGAAATATTGGCTCTCCTCCAGGCTATTTGGGACCCGAAAGAGGTGGCCTCTATGCATTGCCCGGGGCACCAAAAGGGGACTAATCTGGTTTCAAAAGGAAACCAATTAGCAGATAAAACAGCAAAGCAAGTAGCCAGGGAAAGGCTCAAGAACTGGTTACATTCCCGGCTCCAACCCTACCAGAAAAAACAGATTATTCAGAGGAAGGTTTAAAATATTTACAAAAATGGACTAAATTAGACTATGAAGGGGATTGGGCTAAGACTAGGGCAAGAAAGTTAATTCTTCCTCGAAGACTAGGAAAAAAAAATTAGTAAGCCAAATACATGTAGGGACACGCAAACTTAAGGAACTCATGGGTAAACAGTTCCAGGTTTCTAAATTAGGGCATATGGCTCAGGATGTGGTTGATAGATGTGTTCAATGTCAGGTGGTAAATGCGGGAGAAACTAGGATGGGAAGAGGAAAAAGAGAAAGAGGAAGGGAACCAGGAATTTATTGGGAAGTAGATTTTACAGAGATGAAACAGGGAAAGTATGGACACAAGTATATGTTAGTTTTTGTGGACACCTTTTCAGGCTGGGTAGAGGCTTTTTCCACCAAACATGAAATGGCAGGAATGGTAGCCAAAAAGCTACTAGAGGAAATAATTCCTAGGTTTGGGTTGCCTCTCGTGATTGGGTCAGACAATGGCCCTGCATTTGTGAGTTCAGTATCACAGGCATTGGCCAAGGCCACGGGCACTAATTGGAAACTACACTGTGCCTACCGGCCCCAGAGCTCCGGACAAGTAGAGAGAATGAACTGGACTCTGAAAGAGACCTTAACAAAATTAATTCTGGAGACTGGTGGTGGATGGGTGGATCTTCTTCCCTTTGCCCTCCTTAGGGCACGATGTACACCCTACTTAAACAAAGTTACCCCATTTAAAATAATGTTCAGGAGACCCCCCTCTACTCTGCCCACGGCTACAAGAGGTTCCCCTAACAGAAATGACTGATCGGTCTGTACTCCAGTCACTGGAGGCGCTACAGTCTGTCTTAAAAAGAGCCCATGCAGGGATCCGAGCTGCCTACACTGAGACGGAGACGGAGGTGGAACCACATCCTTACCAACCCAGAGACTTGGTTTGGATACGCCGCCACCAAGTGGGAAACCTGGAGCCTCGTTAGAAGGGACTATTCACTGTCATCCTGACCACCCCCATGGCCATACGCATGTCATGTCAAATGAGCCAAAAACAAGAACACCTCCCAAAAATGGGAGCCAATGCCAGTGGGCCCCACTAACTGTGGACTAAAACTAAGACTCAAAAGGGTTTCATAACTTGGTCACTTTTAACCCTGTTCCTACTCAGCAGCAGCCAGGGGACACCTCATTGGCCTAAAACAGCCCAATAAAAAAATCAGAAAAACAGCGGATGGAACAACACTCAAGGTTAACGACACCTCAGGTCAGCCTGTTTTCACCCTCAAGAACTGGCTGAAGAGTCAAAGAATTGACTAATCTCCAAAGAAAAGGGGGGAATGTTAGGGCCAATTTAATGTTAAAACCTATTTAACTATTAGGGCCTGCTTAGCCAGAGCAACTCCATATTGCCTAGGTAGCCATATTGTTGTTTACATCCACGGACTTCATTCTGGGAATAAACGCCCAGTAGTTCTTGGTATGATTCCGGGTATCCGATTCTGGGAGTAAACGCCTTCACAATAGAAGCCACGTACCTTGGGTCTGCGGTTATGCCCTATAAAACCAGCCTGTGAGATCAGGAGGGGGTCGCTCTCTTGGGAGGCGGACCTGGCCAGCCAGTCTGACTTCTAATGCTTGGCATAGAATAAAGCTCTACATAACTTTCACTTTGTCTCAGTCTCGTTCCCCTCGATGGTCATTCTAACTTCTAATGCTTGGCATAGAATAAGGCTTTGCATAACTTTCACTTTGTCTCAGTCTCGTTCCTTTGATAACGGACCCCAACAGCTGGCAAATAAGAATGCCTTAGCACTGATAACAGCTGAAAATAATATCTCAGCACTACTATTTCAGGCAATGCTAATATTTCAATCTCTCATTAACTGCCTGATTTTTCAATTGGTTCCACAAAATTCTGATACCTGTAGAAGACCTAGCCGAATCCATTTCTGAACCAACTCCCCATCCCACCTTGTCCATTTGGATGAGTCTTCCTTATTCTCTCACAGACAGTACCTATTAATGCTGAGGTCAGCTCAAAAGGAAAGAACCCCATATTGCTAAATCAAGGCTTCATGAAAATTAATGCAGTGATAGGTCTGCCAAGGACCCAGAATCTCATTTTCCCTCAAATCTGCAGAAAGGGAGTTTAACTTGAAAGCAAAGCCCATGACATCTCTGAGGGAAGTGTCTAGGATAAAAATATATGTAGGAAGACCAACATATCTGCTCCTGCTTCAATCAGAAACGCTGTTCTCATTCAAGCCTCTAGACTGCTTCATGAGGCTCAGATAGGGCTCGGACACAAAGCATACAGAAAAAAAGAGCTTCTACCTGTCCCCAAAGCACAGTCCCATTCTCCAACTCCTCTTCCTCCAACACACATCCTTGGGAAGAACACCTTGTTCACTTCTCATGACCCCGATTATCTATCTGCCAGTCCTCTGAGTTACCTGAGCCCCCCGTATTTTAGTTTCTGTTCAGTCATTGTCTGCAATCAGGCAAAAGTTGTCCTAAAGCTGAAACAGAGTGTCAAAGTCACTAGCCATTCCAGGGTTATATTTTGGTATTATCCTTGACTGTGAGCGGTGTTATAATGCAACTGTGAGCTAGCCCCTTTTAACCTATGAAACTCCAAACAAAGGATTCAAGGTCCTGATCGTTGATACACAGATAATGCCTTCTTGGCCTCCATCCATTTTGAGCTCACTGACAAAAGCTGAGACTATCACTTATAAGCACAAGTCATTTTTTTTTCCCTAATTAAAATGCTACCTCACTTCGCAATATGTGGTAAAAAAAACAATCACTAGTGTTTCAGACACCTGATTGACATCAAGGCAACACACGAGAAAAGTAGACTAAATATTTTCTCTTTGAGATTTTGAGTGGCAGGACCAAGAATTTGCCTTTTCCAGCAGAAGAAAGAAAGATAAATCTGAGAACAGTGAGGGTGAACCTGACCTAAGTCAAAGTTCCCCGAGAGAGCAGCAAGCTTCTGATGCTGAGTGTGGGTTGTGCATAATATTTTATTTCCCACCCTTCTTGGCTTATAGACGTACAAGAGGAATAGAATGCCTGGAATCAGGGAAAATATGCAGATTAAATAATTGCAAACAAGCCTGAGACGATGGCGAGTCTCTCTCGCTCAGGTTGTCTTCCTTGTTGTGAGTTTTAATATAACATCCTCCCCCTTCAAATTATATTTTTAAAATTGGGCTCACTTTGCACATTGATGTACATCCTCCTTAGGAAGGTGCTTTGCAACCAGGAAGCTGAATGCTAATGCAGGGTTGCTATGGTAAGCAATCTTTTCTATTGAACAGAAGAATAAATAGTTCTATGAATTCCTAAATCAATAGCTAAGGCTGAACAGGCTATAACCAGGTATTTTAGGCCCTAAATATAGACTTACAGCTAGAAGATAGTGTTTTGTCTGTAAAATCCTAATATAATTGTAGATGCTTCAGGAAATTTTGTGTTCACCTTTTGAAGCTGATTATTGATATTTTTTTCAGGGTTTTTACGTAACTCTGTAACATTGTTTTTAAAAAAGCTTTTTTCTTTCACCAGATAAAGGCAGCTGAGAAAAAAAAATTACTGATTTTCATGGCTGGGAAAAGCAGCTTTTGCGGAATTAGACCCTAATTAATGAATGCTTAATGAGCAAGAAGTGTTTAATGAACATTAAATAATAACAGTACCACAGGTATGCATTTTATTAAAAAGACCATTATCTAAACAACAAGCTTTGTTTTGGTTCTTGAGAAACCTAATTATCCATATGCTGAATGGTTCCCCCTTATCCCTCTGGCCCTTTTCCACTTGAGAGCAAGGGGAACTTATCTCCGTGGACCAATGAATAAGCTCCTTACAGCTGGGCTTCCAGCTGGATTCATCCAATGAAGAGACACCAGAGGGAAGTGGGAAAGTGGGCTTAGCTCCCTGCTGCCAAGGTGATGCTAGCTAGCTGAGATTCTCCTCTAGACACGGCTCCTGGGTACTGATAGCTCTTTTCTCCCCCAGCTCATTCCACCCCAGGTGTGATAAAGAGCCCCGCAAGATTGCCATAGCTCCAGGGGCTTCAAAATTCTATGTTGGTTCCCCTTAAACCTGCCAGCAATTGTGTAAACATATTCCTTTAAGTCTCCTCAAATTCCCCATCTGACTGTGTATCTGGTTCTTTCTGGGGCCCTGCCTACTACTCTTAGGGGGTCCATTCTTCATTAGGATGAGAAAATAAATATAAGACATCGCTAAATTTTTATTTAAGTGCATATTTTTAAGCATATATTTTAAGATATAACTATGGCATTGGGCTATTTCAATGCCAAATTAGCCACCTCCCTGTTGATATAATTAGAGTCAAAAAATATTCACTGTCTCATATTCTTCTGAATCACTCTGATTCATAATTTGTACTTTATTTATATATTTTTTCCTGCATATTTTCCATCTGCTTCTCCACCAGAGTGGTAACTCCGTGAAAGCAGCTTTCCCGGTGGCTTTTGTACTCATCAGAGGACAAAGATCGCCAGGAAAGGGCATGAAAATTCAACCTGGCTTTAAGGAAGGGGCTGGAAAGAAGCTTTCCTCTGTGCATTTTGTCTTTTGCTCCCACTGGCCACTTCCATTTGATAAGTATGGAGGGAGACCTCCAACTCAACATTTTTTCTCTATATTCAAAAGTCTCTTGGGTCAACTTATCAGTTGTAACTGACACTGAGCAAAAAACCTGGGTGCCTTATTTTGGGCAGGTACCTCTTCTTGGAGCCATATGAACGCTGGGGTATAACTTATAAGTAGCTCTCTCTTTTCCTAGGTCTCTGTCTTTCTGTTTCCCCGTAGGGCTGTGACCTCCGTCAAATCCCAAGACTCTGCCTCCCTCCATAGAGAGGCAGGCCCGCCAGCATCAGGATGGCACAGCATTTAGCTCATTAGCACAACCCTTGAACAAGCCCTGTCCTTCTCTGTAGGACTTGAAATGATAAATGACTCTGTCATTTGGACTCTAAAGGGATAATCATCATTTTCCAGACCTATCATCCTCTCTCGGGAGAGTACTGGGTGATGGTACACTAGGACATTTTGCCCATGCACACAGCATTGGTGGCAAGAACCTCCATCTCTTACTAATCTAAAAGGCATACACTGGATAGAGCCCCAAGATGTCAAAGAAGTTAGTGCTTCTTTCAAAACTGCCTAATTTGCAACCAAAGAACAGCTTAGGCCCAGAAAGCAATAGTCTTACTATGTTTAAATTGGAAATTCACAATGTTATAGATGAAATGTAGTCACATGCACCTCCAACTAAGTCGGCAGCACCCTCCAAACTCTCAAAAAAGAAGCTGCAAGTGTCACTCAGTATAAAGCTATACGAATCCTGTGACCCAGCGATCCCACTCAGAGGTATATATCCAAAAGAAATATATACACAGGTTCAACAAAAGTCATAGAGTGCAATGTTCATAGCAGCTTTATTCCTAATATATAAAAAATAGACACTTGCAAATAATTAGAGAACAGTAGAGTGTCAGACGGGTTTCTTTGAAAATGTTGGATGCATGAATAAATACAATACACTGACAACTTCTTCTTACAAAAGCTAAATGTTGACAATCAACACACCTACATATACCTTCCTATATGTTAGATAGGAATTTGATGGTGCATTTTTTTTTGTTTTTTGTTTTTTTTACCCACTCAACAATATTTACTAAGCATCTGTTATATGTCAGCTGAGGATACACAAGTAAATTAAAGGGACAAAATCCATTACACAAGTAAATTAAAGAGACAAAACTTAGAGTTTCATGGTCGAGTAAGAAAATATGAAAACAAAAGTGCATGTAGTATGTAGTATAAAGAGTAACAATCTACAACTTTACATAAAAATATGGATGCATCTCACATAGTATTAAGTGAATGAGGCAAGATGCAGGAGTATATGCTCCATGACTCCATTTATCTAAACAGAAATGGGCAAAAATAATATATGCTCATCAAAGTCAGGATAATGGCTACTCTTGGGAGCACAGTAACTAGAAGGGAGTGTGAAGGCAGCTTCCACCATGCTGGAAAAATTCTGGTTGTTTTTGTTTGTTTGTTTGTTTTTAAGATTTTATTTATTTATTTGACAGAGAGAGAGAGAGAGATCACAAGTAGGCAGAGAGAGATGGGGAAGCAGGCTCCCTGCTGAGCAGAGAGCCCTATGCTGGGCTCAGTCCCAAGACCCTGAGATCATGACCTGAGCTGAAGGAAGAGGCTTAACCCACTGAGTCACCCAGGTGGCCCTAATATTCTATTTCTGGACTAAGTTAACAGTTCAATAAGTTTTTCCAAAATTAGCACACCTCATTGAAAGAAAAGATGGCCAGGAGTCCAACTGATTTAATGCAGAATCACTAATTTATTGACCAGGAGCCTTTCACCTTTCCTTAGAACAGGGACAGAGCTGGATTAATGGGAGTCCATCCAGACAGCTGTCTGAGGTACCATTTTATAAGGAATGCATGTGTCTGACAAGGGATAGAAGAGAGAAAATTGTACTTGCCAGAATTCCTTCCAGAGATGGCATTGCACATATTTAAAAAGGATCCTTTCATAGTCAGTTAAATTTGATAGGATACCCCAGAAAACAACTGAAAAATCTTTGTCATAATTTGAGAAAAGTAGTTGGTAAATTAAAAAAAAAAAGTAGTTGGTAAAATAGCCAAATTCCTATTTCCTACTAATTCTGTGACAATTTGGTTTGTCATTCAGCAGTGAATTCAGCATTTTCTCTCCTGTTTCCCTCCATGGACAGAGAATGCATCCAGCTCTGTTGAGGTCAAGTTTGGTGGCACAGCCTGCTTTGGCAATAGAATGTTAGCAGACATACCAAATCACAATCCACATTTGCAAAAAGAGCCTGAGGTGCTTGTCCAAACAGTGATACCAACAATGTCCAAACAGTGATACCAATTAAATACTTGAGGAAGGTTTTATCTTCTCCATTTCATAGACTGAGAATTCAGATTTTTTGTTTTTAACAAACTCCCCAGTGATGCTGATGATGCCAGCTGATGGACCACAGATCGAGCACAAGCACTTATATTTCAATGTCTTCATTCAGAAAAGGGAGATCATATTATCTACTCACAGAGTTGTTTGGGGGCCAATTCAATGGTGTGTCTGCATTGTCTAGCACTATGCACAATGACTGTCATTTTTATTTAGACTTCCTATCCTATCCCAGACCATGAAAGAGGAGAACAAATACGTATGGTTAAGTTTTGTGCAAAAATGTAGGAGGCAGAATGAGAGGATGAGTTCAAGACCACCGTAGTCACTTGCGACTGTGCAAATTTGGGTGGGTTGCTTGATTCTGTGAATCCCAGTGTTCTCATCTGCAAAAGGAGGAATGATTTCTATTTCTCAAGAATATGAAGATCAAATAAAGTTCGTTCCAGGCACAAGGTGGGCTCTCAAAACTCACTGGTCGAATCCAAATGTGGTTCAGAATTAAGTATACCTAAGGGCTCCAGGTCATCCAAAGGTACCAGACTGCAAACACCAAGAGTCATTGTCCTGTGAGCATCCACTAAGTAACTACTATGTGCCATGGAACAACTTGACAGGATATTAGTACCTTTCTAAAAATGCCAGGAGCAGTTAGGGCATGGGATTTCTTTAAAAACACAAATTCCTTTGAAAACAGGGAAGAGGTCATGCCACCTCCCTCTTCAAAACCCTTCAAAGTCATCCTGCTACACTTAAAAATAAAATCCCAAACCCTCAACAAGCCACACATGGCCCAGCAATTGACTATTGCTCTAAAGGCATGCCACTATCTTGGCCACTCTCCACTTTGCTCACTCTATCCCAGCCTCTTTGCCTTTCTCTCAAAGCACTAAGCACATTCCTGCTCCAGGGCCTTGGTACATGCTGTCTCTCTTCATGAAACACTCTTAACCCAGGCATCTACATGGTTCATTCCTAAGTGATGCCCTTTCATTTTGGTTTTAGCTAAACCCCCCTCATTACAGAGGCCTACCAAACTGCCCAATTTCAAATATCACTCTAACCCCCACTATATCATTCTCTGCCCTCTTATCTTGTTTTATTTGTCCTCATGGCTTTCATCACTAACTGACATTATACTATATACACTTTTGTTTTCGTATTTTCTGACTCAACCATGAGACTCTCAGATTCATGAAGAATGGATTTTGTCCCTTTAATTTACTTGTGTGTCCTCAGCTGGATACAACAGATGCTTAATAAATATTGTTGAGTGGGTAAAAAAAAAATAAATAAAAATAATGCTGCACCATGAAATTCCTATCTAACATGTAGGAAGGTATGTGTAGGTTGATTGTTGATTGTCAACATTTAGCTTTTGTAAGAAGTTGTCAGTGTATTTGTATTTATTCACACATCCAACATTTTTGAAGAAACTTCTGTCTGACACTTTTCTAGAAACTGGGGTACATTAGTGAATGTTGCAGGTTGGGTTCCCTGGGAAACAAACTCTGAGATGGAGATTGCTGGGGAAGAACATTTTGGGGATATGTTCTTGGGGTTGACGCCCATGAGGGTCAACAAAATATGGAAAGAGAAAAGCTGATCCATTGAGCCCATCCCCCATAGAGTTGTGGACATTGAAAGTTCTTCAGAGCGGTCCCAAATTCAGGCAAGGATTTTGAGGCTCTGTACTTTTGCATCCATAAGTCTTTGGACAGGGGTTGGTCCTTAGGGAAGGGCATGACATTGGGCAAGAGGGATCTCTTCAGCAGAGGACCATGTCAAAAGAAATAATCTCTTGAGCTGTTAGCCTCCATCATTCCCAGGATCTAGGGGAATGAGTGCTTTTAGTCCTGAAATGTGTGTGTGTGTGTGTGTGTGTGTGTGTGTGTGTGTGTGCGCGCGTTCTGTGGGGTGAGGGGCTGTCACAGCAACATACACTGGCACCTACTACATGAAACAAAATGAACAAAGAACCTGTCTTTAAGGAGTTTACATTCTAGTCTGGGAGAAACAGACAATCAAGAACAAAGTAATTAATCTAGACAGCATACAAGAAAGTGATAATTCCCACAGTAGAGCTTGATGGAGAGTCAGTAAGTACCAGAGTGAATATAAGGGGTAGAATTAAATAGGAAAGTGTAGGCTTCATTGAGCAAGTAAACTCTGAGTGAAGGCTTGAAAGAGGTAAGAAATTTAGCCTAGCAGAAATTAGCCTGGAAGGAGGAGCATTCTAATCAATGGGCATAGCTGTTGCAAGTGCCTTCAAGTCAGAACAGCCTTAGCTTGTCCACAATCTTCTACTCCCAAAACCCTTAACGATTAGGAACAAGTAAGATTTAGTCACAAGGGAAAAAAAACCTAAGGACTCATATGCTTTAGATGACACTAGTGATCCACTAGGCAGATCAAAGCACGTAACCTCAATTTTTGGACAACCAAGTCCTTATTCTCCACCCTGGCACCAGCAAGCAGTACCAGGAACATAAGGGGGTGATTCCATGGCTGCTTGCCATAGGCCTAGGAGATGCATGTAAGTTAACCGCTATGCAAAACATTGAAATTTACCAGCCTCTTTCTTTGTTTTTTTTTCCATTTAAACTCAATTAGCCACCTTATAGTACATCATTAGTTTCATAAGTAATGTTCAATAATTTATCAGTTTCATGTAACACCCAGTGCTCATCAGACCATGCCTTTCTCCATCAAGCATACCCTCAGACATGGTTAGTGTTGAACAGAATCTAGAATTCCAGAATATTTGATTCTAGCAGTTCTTGACAGCTCAGTACTTGTTCTGAGGGAGAGACAAATTACTGAAGCTTTCTACTCTGTCATCTTTTGTGATCTCACGCAACATATTTTAGTATTTGGTAAATTAAACTCTGTATGCTTCTTCCATTGTCAGTTTTTTCTAACCACTTTTGCACACTTACTTCTTCAGATAAATATTAGGATAATTTTTGTCATTTCTTAAAAAGAAAGAAAAACAAAACTGTACTCGGATTTTCTCTGTAAATTTAATTAAATATATTGGTTAATTTTGGGAAAATTGACTTATTTCCAATGTTGTATCTCATACATAAGATACAGTTCCATATTGATTCTAAACTTCTAAGCCCTTTTGCAGAATTTTATTTTTTTGTACAGTACCTGTCCATTTATTGTGGTATTTTATATTTTTGAAATAATATTGTTTATAATTTACTATTGTGAATGCAATTTTCTCTATTACAACTTCTAAAGAGTTATTATTATATAAGAAAACTCTACTTGATTATTTTGTAATTGGCCATACTACTGAATTCCCCCACTAATTCTAATCGTTGTTGCTTTTTTTAAGGTTTCTTGAATATGTAATCACATAATTTGTAAATAATAATAATTATTTCCTTCCTACTTCTAGTATTTATATCCCTTATATTTTCAGAGCAATTATAAAGAACAGTGATGATTGCAATTGTCCTTCTTTTGTTCCTAGTTTAAATGGGAGATTGCCTAGCTTTTCAGAATTAGTCATGATGTTGGCTATTACTGTGTGCTATAATACCTATATAAATCTGCCTATATATACACATATAAATATATGGATGTTACATTTTAATAAATATTATTCTATTACTACATTTTTAAAACTATTATGTGCCTTAAACATAATTTGAATTGTAGTATATGCCTTTTTTGAATGTGCTGAGATAACTATAACTTTCTTGTCCTTTTCACTGACTTATTAGTATAGTAACTCAGTAGATTTCTGGAATTTAGACTTTCTACATTTTTAGCATTATCCTTGCTTGATCACTGTAATTAATAATATTTCATACTTTTACTGAATATAATTAAATTGGTCTTTTATTACTTCCTCCTGCTACTTTGTCATAGTTTAGTTTCAGTAATAACTGCATTTATTTATCTCAGTGGAAAGCTTTTTCTCTCCTGTATTCTAAAATTGCATAAAATGCAAGGATACTTGGGTGGTTCAGTCAGTTAAGCATCTCACACTTGATTTCGGCTCAGGTCATGATCTCAGGGTTCTGAGATCCAGCCCTACGTTTCCACTTAAGTGGAGCCTGCTTAAGATTCTCTCCCTACCCCCCAAATAAATAGATTAAAAAATAATTAAATAAATAAAATTGCCTAAAATGGAGATATTTGGGGGGGGTTTTCTCTGCAAGTATTAATGATCAATGCATGTGTTTTTTTCCTTTTGTGTAGGTAGATGTTTATCTATTTACTGCATTTTCTCCATGATGATCTTATTGTTTAGAATAAATTCAGTAATTTAAATTTTCTTAGAAAACTATCCATTTCAACCAACTTTCAAAATTTTTAGCATAAAGCCATGCAAATACTCTCACAATTCCTTATTTTTTTAATATTTTATTTATTTATTTGACAGAGAGAGAGATCACAATTAGACAGAGAGGCAGGGAGAGAGAGAGAGGGGGAAGCAGGCTCCCTGCTGAGCAGAGAGCCTGATGCGGGGCTTGATCCCAGGACCCTGAGATCATGACCTGAGCCAAAAGCAGCGGCTTAACCCACTGAACCACCCAGGCACCCCTCTCATAATTCTTTAAATGTCCTCTACAATTTAATATTTTCCTTTAATCATAATTTATTTGGTAAATTTATTTTGTGGCTGCAAAGTGCTGGGTTCTTAGACATGTTACCAAAAGCATGATCTATTTAAAAATTACTAAGTTAAACTTTATTAAAATTTTAAAATTTTGCTTTGCAAAATATCCTGTTAAAATAATAAAAAGACAAGCCATAGATTAAGAGAAAGAATTTGCAAAGCACATAACTGACAAAGGATTTGGATCCAAAATATATTAAGAATTTTGTAAGCTCAACAGTAAGAAAGTAAACAATCTAATTAGAAAATGGGCAAAAAACTGCCTTCTGCTCAGGTCATGATCCCGGAATCCTGGGATCGAGGCCCGCATCGGGCTCCCAGCTCCATGAGGAGTCTGCTTCTCCCTCTGACCTTCTCCCCTCTCATTCTCTCTCTCACTCTCTATCAAATAAATAAATAAAATCTTTAAAAAAAAAAAAAAAACTTTAGAAAATGGGCAAAAGCTTGGACCTTTCACCAAAGAGAATATAGGGAAGAAAAATATACACATGAAAGAATGTTCAACATCACAGGCCATAATGAAATGCTAATTAAGGCTATGATAAGCTACTACTATACAGTAGAATGTATAAAATTTTAGAATTACTAAATTAGATTAGAATTACTAAATGACTAAAATTTAGGGTCACATGGGTACTCAGTTGGTTAAATGTCCAACTCTTCATTTTGGCTCAGGACATGATCTCGGGGTTATGGTATTAAGCCCTGCATCAGGCTCTTCACTCAGTGGGTAGTCTATTTCTTTCCCTCTGCTGCTGCCCTCATGTTCTCTGTCTCTCAAATAAATTAAAAGAAATAAATTTTAAAAATTTGAAAAACGACTAAAATTTTAGTGTTAATTCCAAGTCTTTGATGGGAAAGAACTGGATGTCTCATACATGGCTAGTGGAAATATAAAATGGTATCACTGCTCTGGAAAACAGTTTGGCAGTTTCTTATAAACACACATTTATCATTTGACCCATCAATCACATTCCTGGATATTTATTCTAGAATTATGAAAGTGTATAGTCACACAAAACCTGTACATGATGTTCATATCAGCTTTATTTGTAATCACTAAAAATCGGAGATAACCCAAATGTCCTTTAACACTTGAATGGACAAACAAACAGTAATAGTCACGGAGTGGAATGCTTCTCAGCAGTAAAAAGGAATGCACTATGAATGTATGCAACAACCTTTGGATGGACCTCAAAGATACTATACTGAGTTTAAAAAAAAAACTAATTTCAAAGAGCAATATGCTATGTGATTATATATAAAAAGATATACTTCATTTAATAACTTATTTCATATATATATGTATATGCATATATATATATATATATATATGCAGCATTCTCAAAGTAACAAAGTTACAGTGATGGAGAATAGATCAGTGATTAGCAAGCAGTAACAGGAGGGAGTTTAGTTTTAGCAATTGAACAGCTCTGCATCCAAACTTTATGATGGTTACTCAAAACGTGACAAAATTTCATAGAACTATGTATAAGATTGCATATAAAAATTGGTGAATCCCAAATAAGGTCTGTACCAGATTTTAATGCTACTGTATCCATGTCAATTTCCTACTTTAATATGTTCTGTGGTTATTTTAGATTCTGTCTTCTTTTTTCCTAAAACATAATCTGGTTGCATGGAACTATACACACATACACACATACGTATGGAAAACTGGTAACATCTGATTAGGCTTTGTACATGATAACAATGCCAACTTCCTGGACTTCATATTGTACTCTAGTTATGCAAGATGCTACCACTGGGACAAATGGCTGTAGGGCACATATGACTTCCCTGTACAGTTTTAGAAATCATGAATCTATAATTATTTCCAAGTAAACAGTAAAAACATATTGATCTCATTATTCTCTTGTGAATAATATGGTTTAAAGAACACATAAGAACTGGAAACTGTCATTCCTATATGAAAAAGCTGGAGAAACTGAATATTAATGACTTTTTCCATCAGAAAACTGAGGTTGTGGGATAAACCTCCACCCTGCAGTCTGCAGAAACAGACAAGCCCAGAGAGTCTCAGCTGAGATCAGCTTCCCTGGTGTAAAGCCACTGGAGCCATATACTGGTAAGAACTCTTAAATGTTAATTTTCATGAATTCCTGGAGACTGAGTGTAGACAAGCATGGCAGTGAGAAACTAGGGAGGCTACAGTGTTTGAGAGCTCCCATACTTCTATGGACTTTACCTGCAGGAGCCTCACTGGGTTCTCACAGTGAAGAGCTAAGATAGAGCCCCTCCTCACTTTAGCAGAAAGGGGGAAAATAATCATTTTGAGATATGCCCAGAACCTTTTCCATAATGAGGGTCTATGCTCCAAAGACACTGCCAGAGCATTATCCCATCTGGGAGAAGGGTATTCCTCCCACTCCAGTCCCTGCTACTTATCCTGTCTTACCTAAAAGAGGAAAAACAGGGGTGCCTGGGGGGCTCAGTCAGTTAAGTTTCTGTCTTTGCTCAGGTCTTGATCTCTGGGTCTCAGGATCAAGCCCCGCATTGGGCTCCCTACTCAGTGGGGAGTCTGCTTCTTTTTTTCTCTCTCTCCCCCTCTGCTCCTCTCCCCTGCTCATTCTCTGTCTCTCTGTCAAGTAAATAAATAAAATCTTTAAAAAATAAATAAAAAAGGAAAAACATAGTCAACAGGACAGAGCTTCATGAAAATCAGCTGGGAATGATGTAGCCAGGTCAGGGAGTATGGAGCGGGGGGGTGGGGGGGTGGGGAGGAGAGAATCTATTCCACTGGAGAAACACTTGTGAAAGTCACAGCCCAAAGTCACAGGCCCACTAAAAGACAGAGATTTAATAACAGTAATACAAAACACTTCCTTTTTGCCACACTTTACTACCATATCAACATGGCTCCAGGGTAACACACTGGTTTATAACTGAAATAGCAGACACAGTCTCTCTCTGAAAAGAATACTCAGAGAAACCCAACATCAACAGGGGAGACAAGACACAAGGACACTAGAGGAATTTAAAATCTTTAGTACTTATAGCTAGAGCAAACATCACACTCAGCCCAACTTTTCGTCAGATTAACACGAAGCCTTACACTGAATGCCTTCTTACCTCAGTTCCTTTCTACTCGATACATACTTGATGTCTGTATTTCAACAACAACTACAAGGTACACCAACAGGCAATACAAAGATCTGGGGGCTATTTGTTTTGCAGCATTCTATAGTAACAAGCTGACTAATAAAGAAATCATTTTTTGTTTTTGTTTTTTAAGAAATCATCTTCTATAATATCATCTAAGCTATTGTGTCTTGTTTATAGCATGTGAAGAAATTTATGGCACAAGGTTGAAATCCCAGGGGTCCAGTTACTGAGCTCTGAGTTGCCATTGAGGCCAATGACTGAACATATCATAGCTCATGCTAAGGCAGGTCCATTTCTGGGAATCACAGGACTTCTCCACGGGCTGGCTTTTGGTTCAGTGATGTTCCACTGGCCTTGCTGAAACTTAAGATGGTAGAATGTTTTAGGAAGATTTTGTCCAGTTTTCACAAGGGTTTCCCCTAAACAAACAAACAAACAAACAAAAACCACAACAACAACAAAAAACTTTTGTGTTTAATCATTGCTTGGCATTTGTTTCTCAGAGAGCCTGGAAAAGTACACTCACTCATCCTTTTACTGACACAAACAATGTTCCCTGGTGGGCATTTTTAAATCACAGATATTCGTAGATAGAAAATGTCTATCTTTTTAGATTGATTTTTCTAGGAACCCAGAGCAATTCAGGGAACTTATTCAAATGTACTATCAGCATTGTTTTTTAGTCTCTTGAATGTTAAGCTGGAATGACTTTTTAGAAAGCAACTCCACATCCTTCACTACAGACTGGCATCACAATAAAAAGAAAAGCCTTGATATAAAAAGGCAGTCTGTCCATTAGATTCTGTATGATAGCCGTAGATTTCATGGATCCTTACACAAGACAGGCATGAAGAGCTTTCATTTTTTAAAATTCAATTATAAATCTTACACACACTGTGGTTGTGTGGACACATGGCCCCTGAATTAGCTCATGAAGTGACTGGGTTAATAAGACACAGTTGGATCTTTGCAATTATATAGCTATGACCTTGGTTTTATTTCCCTAAGGTCTGAGGAATTTAGAAGTTAGGAACAGATTTTAAATAGATTAAGTGGTGTGTGTGGTGGGGGGAGGGTTTATGTATGTCTGTGTAAAGCAGGCTAGTTGTGTATTCTTAACTTTCACTACAGTGTATATGTGTGGTTCAAGAATCATCTCCTTTATGTATTCAGTTGTGAACACTGCATCCCAGCTAAAACCCACAAAGAATATGGAAACATAATTCTTTGAAGCTATTAAACACTTCTGGAAAATGACTGATAAATTGAAGCCAGTTTTCAGTCTGAGAGTCACTGGGAGGGAGTTTGGCATTCAAAGGGAAAATAAAGATCCTTTTTATGTCATACATTCAAAAATACCCTCGAAAAAGTGCCTTGATGTTGGTGCTGTCAATGAATTTTTAGATATGATACCAAAAGTATAGGCAACAAAAGCAAATATAAACACTGAAACTATATCAAACTAAAAGTCTTCTGCAAAGCAAAGGAAACAATCACTAGAATTAAAAAAAAAAAACCCTATGAAGTGGGAGAAAATACTTGCAAACTATATATAGGATGAGGGGTCGGTTTCCAAACTATATAAAGAGCTCAGATAACTCAATAGAAATAATAATAATAATAACTGATACTAAAATGGGCAAAAGACCTGAATGGACATTTTTCTGAAGAAGACACATAAATGGCCAAGAGGTATATGAGAAAGTGTTCAACATCACTGACCATCAGGGAAATGATAATCAAATCCACAATGAAATATTACCTCACACCAGTTAGGATACCTATTATTTAAAAAAAGACCACAAAAGATAAATGCTGACCAGGATGTGGACAAAAGGGAATCCTGTTACAGTGTTAGTGGAAATATAAATTGTCATAGCCATTATGGAAAACAGTATGGTGGTTCCTCAAAACATTAAAAATAGAACTGTATTATGACCCAATAATCCCACTTCTGAGTATATATCTAAAAAATTGAAATCAAGATTTTAAAGAGATACCCGCACTCCTATGTTCATTGAAGCATTTTTCATAATAGCCAAGATATGGCAACAGCTTACTGTCCATTGATGGATGAACAAAGACAGAAAGTATGGTATACACATACAATAGAATGTTGAACAAGAAGGGCATTGTGCCATTTGCGATGACACAGACAAACCTGGAAGACATCATATTAAGCCAGATGCAGAAAAAAAATGCTATATGCTCTCACTCACATGTGGAATCTAAAATAGACCCATAGAAGCAGAAGGTAGAATGGGGATTACCAGGAGCTGGAGGAAGGGGAAAATGGAAAGATGTTGGTAAAGTCTCAGTTTGGCAAAAGCAATGAGTTCTGAAGATCTGATGTGTAGCCTGGTGACTACAGATAACAACGCTGTACTGTGTGCTTGAAATTTACTGAGACAGTTTATCCTAAGTAACCTCACCACCAAACCAAAGCAAACCAACCTAACTATAACTACGTGAAGTAATATGCTAACTAGGTGAACTGTGGTGGTTATTTCACAATGTATATCTATATCAAATCAAGTTGTATACCTTAAATATGTACAATTAAAAAAAATATCCTTGAACCCAAAACTTATTTGGGTCAATATGAAGGTGGAGTAAAAAGGATATGATGTTTCTAAATAAGTAAATTACCCAGAAGACATTTGAATTTTCTTGGGGCAAATGAATCAAAGCAGTTCTGCAATGCCAGGACTCAGGCACCCACATTTCTGCAAAACAACTTGGCCAACAAGCCATCAGTCCCTATTGGTTGGTTGTTCTCCTAGGCACAACCAATCAGCTCTAAGACTTGTTAGATCAAGCTTCAGAAAATGGGCTATTCATCAGGATTGCTAGAAAAAAAAGTAAGTTCTTTAAAAATGGCTAAGGAGCCCTAAAAAAGTCGAAAACATTTTTGAAAAGATGTTCAAGCTTCCACTAACTTCTAAGACTAATAAGTAAAAGCTCCTCATTAAAATGAGTTTTTGCACCATACCGGAAAAGTTAGAAGACATGGTTTTCTCATAAAGAGGGGGAGTGCCTCTTTAGTCAGAACTCAATTTTGCATTTCCTTGATTTATAGATGGAAAGAATTCCAATTCTCTATTTATTTTGTAATGCCTGGCATACGAACCTCTGGCTGGCTCAAGTAGTTCTGATGAAATGCAGGACAATGACACCTTGAAAGGTGGTGACAGTGTATCCACTCGAAAAGTAATTGCTCCTGGCTTCACGCACAGTAACTTCAAGATGGAAAATACATTAAAAATAGCAAGTGCCAAGAATGCTTCTAATCCAACTAGAGTCTCTCCCTTATCATTTTAGAAAAGCAGGTGGGATAAAAATAATGCCAAAAAGCATTATTTACCATACCAAAATTTTAGTGTTTGTTAAGTGCTCTGTACTCTCTCCCTTCTGTCTCTGGATCTCTGTCTCTCTCTCTTTTTCTATTTTCTATTACTTTTTATATAGAGCTTCCATCCAAATGCATTCATTTCTTTTTTTTAAGATTTATTTATTTATTATATATAGAGAGAGAGTACATGCACATGGGGTAGGAGGGAGGAAGGGCACAGGGAGAGGGAAAGAGAGAATTCCAAACAGACTCCCTTCCCTGTTGAGCACTGGAGCCCGATGTGGGACTCAATCCCATGATCCATAAGATCATGACCTGAATGGAAACTAAGAGTCAAACACCCAACTGACTGGGCCACCTAGGCACCACTGAATTTATTTTTTAATGCACTGATTTTCTTTTCTTTTTTTTTTTTAGGATTTTATTTGTTTATTTGAGACAGAGAGAGCATGAGAGAAAGAGAGCACAAGCAGGGGGAGATGGGTAGAGGGAGAAGGAGACTCCCCACTGAACAAGGAGCCTGATGTGGGACTCAATTCCAGGACCCTGCGATCATGAACTGAGCTGAAGGTAGATGTTTAATCAACTGAGCCTCCCAGGTACCCTGATTTACTTTTTAAATGTGAAGTTCTGGAGACATTTTGTCTTTTTATTATTTTGAATTTAATTTATTTTTTATAGTTTGCAAAGAACTGAGGAGTGGACTCACTTTTTAAATGTGTAATGTTTGATGCATGCAAAAGAATATATGTAATCTATGTGTAACACAGCACTAACAGCCCCTGGAATTTCCTCCATTATTAATTTTGATGCATTCTCTTGATTCCTCTTTCTCTACTCTATGCCCGTCTCTCCCCAACCGCTGAAGTTACTATTAATCTAATTTTGTTTTTATCATTTTCTGCTCTTTTCATGATTACTTTATCTCTTGTGTGTATAGTTCTAACAATATGTGTTTAGTTTAGATTTTATGAAAAGAGTATCATATTGCACCTACTTTTTGTTGTACTGGCTTTTTAAGCTCAATATTCTCATTTTTAAATTCATTCATCATAAGAGCTAGACTTCATTTTTTCACCACAGTCTAACATTCTATTGTGCAAAAATAAATGGATCCTTGAACAACACAGGTTTGTACTGCCTGGGGCTACTTATGGACTACAGTACTATAAATGTATCTTCTCATCCTTAGGATTTTCTCACTAATATTTTCTTTTCTCTAGCTACTTTATTATAAGAATACCACGTATAATACATATAACATACAAAATATGTGTTAACTGACTGTTTATGTTACCAGTAAGTCTTTCAGTCGACAGGCTATTGGTAGTTAAATTTTGGGAGAGTCAAACATTATGCACAGATATTTTACTGTCCGGGGGGTCAGTGTCCCCAACCCCCACTTTGTTGAAGGGTCAACTGTATCACAATTCATCGTGCTGTGCTTTGATTGATGGACCAGATTTGATACATGTTGCAAATATCTCCTTCCAGTTTGTCAGGAGTCTTTTCATTTTCCCTATGGTATCTCTGAGAACCGGTTCTTAATTTGAATTTGGTCAAATGTACTCATCTAGGTTTTTTTTATATATAGCATTTTTGACATATTTAAGAAAGGCTTCCTTCCCCCAAAGTTATAGATAAATTCTTCTTAACAGTTTTGTTTGACTTTTAAATTTAAGTCTTCAAATATTAGGAATGTATTTTTGTGGGGGCTATTTTTTTAGGAGCATACAAGGTTAGGAGTTTATATTTTCTTGTTTAAAAACATTTTGATCATTATAAAGACCCTTTCTACCCCTAACCTTGTGTTTTGTCTGAAAGTCTTTTTTTTTAAGCTTAGTTTAATATAATTATATGAGACTCGTTTTGCTTCAAATTTGCCTTGTGTATTTCCCCCATACTCTTAAATTCAAATTTTCCATGCCCTTGTATGTTGGATGTATCTCTTATAAGAATCACCCAGATGGATAATTTTTTAATATAATCTGACTATACTGCAAGGGTTGGAAATCATCAACAAAATTCAACCTTCCAACTAGAGCTCTTTTAAAATTTAATACAAGTAAAGACACAGAGGTTGCTATCTTATAAAAATAACATATTGGATTCTAACACACACAATTGATTATTACTATAAAGATGATTCAGCAGCTTTAAAAGAAGTTAATTTTACCTCCAACCCAATTCTTTTAGAACAATTTGTATGGACACAGGACTAAATATACACTGAATTTCTTGGATCATCTCAATTCTTATGAAGAAAAATCCTCCAAAGAGAAACAAAAATGGCTTTATCAAATCTGGGACAATAACACATTTAACAATACATCCCAATGGAGACTAATCTGAGTAGGGTGAGTACCCAATTACCTAATCAATTTTTTTTTTTTTTCCATTTAGCAATGTAGCAAGGAAATAGCCCAGGTATAACCAAGAGAACTTTGAGAGATGTTCCCCCTGCCCTCCATCCTCACCACAGGAGTATCCTATTAAGAAAATTATTCAAACTGTAGTTATGGTTCCCAAGGTCTAGGCCAATGGAGGAAAGTAAGAGATTATCCACAGGGAAACAAAGACTTCATGCTGATAGGTTGTTAAAGAAGTCTTCTGCTCTGGGTTAGGAACATCACATAAGTGGGGGTCACTGGCTATTAGCTGATTTCAGATGGGCTCAGCTGGGTTGACTTGGCTCTACTCTACATGTTCTTCATCCTCCAGTAGGCTTGCCTTGCCTTCACATAAACCTGACAGAGAGCAACAGAACCAACCCCAACATGAAAGTACACTTGAAGCCTCTTCTTGCATCACCCTTATTAACAACCCATTGGCCTTTGAAAATGTTCTGTAATCTAATTGAGTTTGGAGTCTGACTAGGAAGGTATTATAATGCTATAAGGCAAAGGGTGAAGATACTGGTAGGGGTGAAGTTGGAGGGAGGGGACATTAATGCAATCAACCTACCAGAGAAACTAATTTCTCTCCCTGACTCAGAAATGAAGGAGATGAGAAAAACAACAAGCCTGTTTCAGAGAGGACTGAGAGGGAACCATTGTTTCCCCGGGAAAGGCAAGTTTCAGCTAAGGCATGACCTCTCTGAAGGACAAGCCTGTCCTTTAGCCTGGGCCCCTCACCAATCTTTGCTTGCTTTTTGAATAGCTGGGGCATCTAATTGCCTTGAATCAATTTTTACAAGGAGAAAGAAGTAACCACAAAGAAGTGGGGCGCGTTGTCTAACATTGAATTATGGCCGGAAGCAAGATGATAAAGTGACGATGCTCATAAAGGAATGGTATATTTCTTCTCAGGGTTATAGAGAACTTTTAGGAAAAGACAAGTCCCTGGTAGCTGCTATAAGGGAACTGTTGATCCTTGATTTGCATAAGCTGTGGACATCTCCTTTGGATTTTAGAAAAATTACAAATTGTGAAGCACGGAGACATCAAGTAGGAACGGCCAGATTTCCAAGGCCCAAAAACAAAGTACTAAAGAGCCTTGATTTGGGATAATGAACAGTATTCATGATTTTCTTATTTTATATTTTAGAACATTCCCTTTATTGTTTCAGTTTCTGTGTGTACACATGTGATAGTCACACTAAAAACCTGATATATAATTTTAGCTTATTTAGGTGGATTCCACAGTGTTATATTAATGCATGTTTTTGCATTCACTGCTAGAAAACAGGGAAATAAATCTTAGGAGATTCAGACCTAATCTCTATTGCTATACCAGAATGAAAAGCTAGAATTTCTGCACATATTTTAAGCTGCCTCCTTCCTTAATGCATTGTGTCATCTTCTTAGCAGTTTCTCCCATAGAAGATAGGCTTTCAATGTACATGTCGGCTTGGGGGAATTCTTGCTCCTATGTATTAACTGCTGCCTCCTTTAATCCTGTTAGAATTTAATTTCCCTTGATTGAATGCAGTGTTATCACCAGGTGCTGAGTGGCCCTTTCCTATCAGTACATATAAATCCTGTTAGTCCTTCCCAGACTCCAGATGTTCTAGAATCTTCTGAGGTCAGACTCTTCTAAAGGAACATTTGCTCTCAGATTCATCCAATACAGAGAGGGAAAAGTCAAACTTTTGGACACAAACGTCTTATTTATTTCTGTCTGGCTAAGTTGTGGGACTGAGGCAACTGTGCTGAAGGCCTGTGAGAGTCCCAGCAGTTTCAAGTCACTTCTGAATTAAATAACAAGTTAAAGGGCTTTAAAAAGCCTTAAATTAAATTGTAAGGTGTTCACTGATTAGCAAGATACTAACCCATAAGAATCTGTATGGTTTTCAGTTGTTCCAGTTTTACTAAACAAAGCCTTTCCTATTTATATGCATGAACTGCTTTAACTGCTTATCCCAGGAAACTCTTCCCAGCAATTGCTGAGATCTGTAATGAAATCGATTCTTAGTGATCCCAGGGTCTTCACTTCCCTCTGAGAGATTCTTCCAGCTCCCAGCTTCCTCTTCCTACATCTCATCTGTTGGCCATTTCCTGCTAATTACCTTCCTCCACCAAACAAAAGAAAGCAATTCTATTCACAGTCAGTTTTGCTACTTGTTAGCACCTATAATTATTTTTCTCAAAAGTTTGATTTAAGAAGAAATTATTGGATAAATTGAAGTACTGGGGCATCTAGGATTTCAGGCATTCATTAAAACAAATCGGCTTTATTACACACAATCAAGTCTGGTGTGTATACTGATAATTTTTTAAAGCTTTAACTATTTCGTTGACATCCATTTGGTCACCAAATGCAGTCTAAGTATTCTGCAGTGTGCTCTGATTTAACCATAATTCAGATAAAGCACTTGCTCTCAGAGCAATGAGAGTTTATTGTCAGGTTTTTTCAAGGATATCAAACTCAAAAATATTCAGGTCAGCTTTCCAAAAGAATTGGGCCAGGTGGCAATGCGCAGATTATAGGCTAGATCTAAAAATGGGAAAACCAGTTTTATTAAATAGCACAACCACTGTTTCTCTGTAGGAATGCTGGTCTACTGCTGTCAGGATTTCTGGTTTTTCAAGAAAAAAATAGGGTTTTGGCTTTTTATGCAATATCTCATAATTTATAAATGTTAACCTTCATACTAGTTTTATAAGCAATTAATCCACTACCTTTACTACCTATATTTACCTTTCCAGCGAGATCTACCCTTTCTTATGTGTTCTCATTACTAATTAGCACCCTTTCCTTCCAGTTTAAAGATGTCCTTGTAACATTTCTTGTAAGGCAGCTTAGTGATGGTGAACTCCTTTAGCTTTTATCAGGAAAACACTTTCTCTCTCCCTCAACCTGAATAATATTGTTGAGTGGAATATTCTTGGTTGGAGGTTTCTTTCAGCACTTTGACTATATGATGCTATACTCTTCTGACCTGCAAAGTTTCTGCTGAAAAATCTGCTGCTAGTCTTCTGGTGGCTCCTTTTAATAAAAGAAACTGTTTTTCTCTTGCTGCTTTTACTATTCTCTCCTTGTCTTTAAGTTCTGACATTTTAATTATAATGTGTCTTGTGGATCTCTTTGAGTTCCTCTTTTTTTGAATTCTCCAGGCTTCCTGAATCTGGATGCCTCTTTCCTTCCCCAGGTTAGGGAAGTTTTGGGCCATTATATCTTCAAATAAGTTTTCTTCTCCCTTCTCTCTCTCTTCTTCTGCAATTTCTCTGATGCAAAGTCAGTCTGTTTGTTGTCCTCTAAGTTCCTTAAGCTATCCTCACTTTTTAAAACCTCATTTCTTTGTGCAGCTCTGACTGACTGAGTTTCAGTGCTTTGTCTTTGGATAAACTGATCCTTCTTTTGCTTCATATAGTCTGCTGTTGAAACTGATGTGTGAATATTAAATACTGGACTCTTAAGTCATCAAGGGGCAAATGAAAAAATATTTTGAAATGAATGATAAAAATAAAACAAACCAAAACTTGTGGAGCATAGTTTGAACTATGATAAGAGGGGAAAATTAAAAACAGAATTACCATATTACCCAGTTATTCCACTATTGGGTATTGAAAACACTAATTCAAAAAGATTATGAAACCCTATGTTTATTGCAGCATTACTTACAATAGCTAAGATATGTAAGCAATCCAAGTGTCCAATGATAGATGAACGGAAAAAGAAGATTGGCATATAGTATATAATGGAATATTACTCAGCCATAGAAAAGAAAGAAATCTTACCATTTACAACAACATGGGTAGATCTACTGAGTATAATGTTAAATAAGTTAGACAGAAAGACAAATACCATGAGACTGCACTCATATGTGGAATTTAAGAAACAAAACAAATGAATAAACAAAGAAAAAAGGAGACAAACAAAAACCAGACTCTAAAAAAGAGAATAAAGTGGTGGTTGCCAAAAGAGATTTGAGTGGGGGGATAAGCGAAATAAAGGAATTAAGAGTACACTTATCTTGATGAGCACTGAGTAATGTATAAAATTGCTGAATCATTATATTGTATACCTGAAACAAATAGAATACTGTATGTTAATTATACTTTAATAAAATAAAATATTTTTATAAAAAGAATAGCAAATTAAACCTGAACAAGAAAAGGAAGTAAAAAGGTTAAGGAAGAAATTAATGAAATCAGGAGTAAATATAATATAGAAGGGATCAACCAAGACAAAGTTTGTTTTTTTTTAAGAACATAATATTAATCAACCCCTGTCAAAACAGATGAAGAAACTAAAAGAGAGGCCTAAAGCACAAATATATAGAGTGAAGACCAGGACAACACTATAAGTAAAAAAAAAAAAAAAAAGAAAGAAGAAGAAGAATATTCTGAAAAATTTTGTGGTAAAAATCTTTGAAAATTTAGATACAATCAGAAAAAATAAATCTGGGGGACAAGATGGCGGGGAACTAAGAGGAGATGCCGTTTCAACCTGTACCCTAAAGTGAGCTGATTACCCACCAAGGAACTCCGATCACCCATGAAACCAGCCTGAGATTAGAATTATACACTTTGGGATCTCTACGGGGGCAGAAGATGCCAGTGGGCAGGTAAAGCGGAGTGGGAACATCGGACTGGTATCAGAAGATAAACAAAAGGAGAAGGGAGCCACCAGAAGTGACCCATTGGAAAGTAATACCCAATACGAGAGTGCCCTATGACTGGGGACCAGCATTAACTTGGAGACTGGTTGAAAGCACTCAAAAAGAGCAAAGGATCACAGGGGGAAATTGTGGGAATTGGGGCAGTTAGGGACAGGGGCTTAAGTCCCCAGACCGAGGAGAGCCACCCCTGGCACTGAGCCAGAGAGAGTGCAGTGGAGAAACCAGGTCTTGGTCCCTGAGCCGCCAGCGCGCCTGAGATCCCGTGGGGTCCCGAGAGGGGCTGGGAGCCTCCCCAGCTGGTAGAAACACAGCCTTTTTGAAGTCCCCATGTGTGCGCCGCGCTGTGCTATCAGAGCTTGAGTCGCGCCCCACACCCTCCTGAGAGAGGTGTGTGCAGGTGCCAGCCGGGAGCTCTTGGTCCCGGAAAGGCTGAGTACTCCCTGCCCGCCCAGTGGGAAAATCTCAGTGTGTGATCGCTGCTTGGAACCTCTCTGGAGGTCTGGAGCTGCCCAGACAGCCGCCGCTGTTGTGGTTTTGGGTACAAGCAGGAGTTCCTGTGTCCCCAGGGACTGCAACTGGGAACGTGCTCTGCCAGCGGCCAAAGGGGAATTTATGGCTCTGCAGCACCCAGAGGGGAACAGACTGAGGCTTCTCTCTGAGAGGGAGGTCTGGGAGCAGTTTGCTTTCCTCTAAACCTCCAAAAACCGTCAAGAGCCACCAAGGGGAAAGAAAACAAATGAACAAACAAAACCTCCAGAGAACAAAAGCCTGAAAAACCAGTTTCCTTATAGCCCACCCCCTTGAGGGGGGCGGGAGGACTTAACTCAGGAAACACTGCCTGAAAACCCACACGGGCAGGCCCCTCCCCCAGAAAGCCAACTGGAAAAACAAAAACAAAAACAAAAAAAAAACCAACAAGAGACCCACCACTACTTCATAGATACAACTTTTATTTTTAATTCGTTCCCACTATTCTGGTTCGTTTTTTTAATATAGTTAATTTTTTAGCCTATTTACCATCACAGTGAGATGTCCAGTACATCAAATTCCATAATAACCTTTTAACCTGAACTTTTTGATACATATACTCGTGTTTTTCTTTTGCTTTTCTATTTTTTTAATTTTTTAAAAAAAATTTATTTTAGCTCAGTTTAGTTCATTCTCTTTTTTATTTTTATTTTTTAATATTCATATGGACTTAAACTTCAAGGTAATCCCCTTTCCCCAGTCAATGCTACCACTATAGGTAAACCAATTTTTAATCCCCCATTATCTTAGGAAAGTTGAGTCCTTTAACAAAGATATCAAGATACATCCAGGAAGAATCAAAATAACCTTCCTCACACACACTAAGACTTTATAACCACTCTCCCAACTTTTTCTTCCACCAGTGTTTCTGTGTAACAGAGCTAATGGCTACCGACATAGACAATATGTCGGAAAGGGAATTCAGGCTAAAAATTATCCAGGCAATAGCTAGGTTGGAGAAAGCCATGGATGACAAAATGGAATTGATTAGGACAGAACTGAAAGCCACCAGGGAGGATGTTCACAATGTTAGGGCAGAACTGAAAGCTACCAGGGATGATGTTCACAATGCTCTCAATGAGTTCCAATCTAATCTAAATTTCCTAAAAGCTAGGGTAACTAAGACAGAAGATAGAATTAGTGATCTGGAGGACAAACATATAGAGAGAAAGGATCAGGAGGAAGCCTGGAACAAACAGCTTAGAAGCCACGAAAACAGAATTAGGGAGATAAATAATGCCATGAAACATTCCAAGGTCAGAATTATTGGAATCCCTGAAGGGGAGGAGAAAGAAAGAAGTCTAGAAGATATAGTGGAACAAGTTCTCCATGAAAATTTTCCCAATCTCACGAATGGAACCAGCGTTCATGTACTAGAGGCAGAACGGTCTCCCCACAAGATTATAGATTCTTGAAAGTCCTTGAGACACCTAATAGTCAGAATGAGGAATTATAATTGTAGAGAAACTCTCTTGAAGGCAGCTAGGACAAAGAAGCTCCTTATGTACAGAGGAAAGCCCATCAGAATAACATCAGACCTGTCCACAGAAACCTGGCAAGCCAGAAAGGGCTGGCAAGATATATTCAGGGCACTAAATGAGAAAAACACGCAGCCAAGAATACTTTATCCAGCAAGACTGACATTCAAAATGGATGGAGAGATAAAGAGTTTCCAAGACCAGGAAGGCTTAAAAGAGTATGTGACCACCAAGCCAACACTACAAGAAATATTAAGGGGGGTTCTATAAAAGAGGAAAAATCCTAAGAATATCATTGAACAGAAATCCTAATCTACAGAAAGAAAGACTTCAAAGGTAACACGATGTCAATAAAAACGTATATATCAATAATCATTCTCAATGTGAATGGCCTAAATGCGCCCATAAAACAACACAGGGTTGCAGATTGGATAAAACAACAGGACCCATCCATATGTTGTCTACAAGAGACCCATTTCAAACCTAAGGATA